>JAQBSW010007266.1:0-41988 GCA_029291075.1 Eudiplozoon nipponicum
AAGCTGAAAAAAACAAGAATTGCACCTACCCACTGTGTGCTTTTATTTTTCTCAGATGGAATGTGTTTTTGTCAGTTGTGCAGAGACGGACGGTGCCTTCTTCCTCTCCGACCGCAATCAACTTGCCGTCATTTCGAAAGTCGCAACACTCTACACGCCTGCCAAAGCCCGTCACACGCCGCACCAGTTTATCGTTGATCGACTTATAGATATTCACCTTAGCACAATGTCAATTAATGACTTACCACGCGACCATTTGGTACGGCATATTTGTATGGATAGTGAGTGCATACTGCAATAGAAGACACGCGTCCAGCTACTTTAAAAGATTTTTTAGTCTAAAAAATAAAACTGACTGTGTTACAACATCAGATAACTAGCCGATATTTCAATTTAGAATATTTTATATTGTATAAAAGACAATTAATCTAGTAGACCATTGTAATCTTTATGGGTAACTCTTGAAGAAATATCCAGACTTTTGCGATTGTTCACTCTACGGCACACTACACAATTTTAAATTAATTACTAACCTACGTATTTTAGTTATCATTTCTTTCAATTGGAGCCTATATGGCATATCTTTTGCAACTGCTACTACTACCACTACTGCTATTACTACTACTACTGCACAGTGTTACACCAGCACAGTACATTTTGCTTCATTGTCGCAAAACCATGTAATTTAAAGTTATGTGTGGATTTCAAATGAAAACTAGGTCACTCATTCCTATTGAATTTGTTCTTCGTTAATCAACAGATTCCATATTTCAGGTGGAAATGTTTGACAAGTTCTACAATCATTATAATCAAAGTTGCGGTCTTGATATAAACACCTGACCCATTAATTACTTACATACGTCAGTATAAACTAAGAATTGTATAGTGTAGAAAAGGCAATTCATCCAGTAGACCGGTTTCGTCCTTATTGGGAACTCATCAAGTACTGGCCAGAATTTGCCGCGGACAGGACTAGAACCTGGGCACGTCTGCTTCGGAATCTGGTGCTCTAACCACTGAGCCATCCTGCCGCACACTACACTGCACACAATTTTCAGTTATATACAAACTAATGTAACTTGGTTAGTCTATTTTTCCTTTAGGTGGAGCTCATATGGCATCCATTTAGACCCAAAGTTCCAACTAACCATCCCCAATCTGTCATTACTGAACAGACACCACACTACATGGGGAAGTGGTATTGAAATGAACATTTATATAATTAAACGAACATCGGTTGCGCGAGTGGTGATAACAATTATTATGATCAAGGTTGCGGTCTTGATATAAACACATGACCCATTATGTACATACATTTGTCAGTACAAACTAAGCATTGTGTAGTGTGGAAAAGGTAATTCATAAAGTAGACCGGTTTCGTTAGGAACTCATTACGTACTGGCCAGAATTTTCCGCGGACAGGGCTCGAAGTTGACGGGCCCGTGTTCAAACCCTGTCCGCAAAAAATTCTGGCCAGTATGTGAAAAGTTCCCAAAAAGGACGAAACCGGTCTACTGGATGAATTGCCTTTTCTACACTATACAATTCTTCGTTCATATATATCAAGATCGCAACCTTGATTATATTAATTCCTCTAGTGTAGACGTTTATATGCCCATTTTGTATAAAATGTCATTTTAAATATTTAGATCTTTTTTTTCAAACACAAATAGAATATAATAATCTATTGTTTTTCCACATGCCACACATAATTTTAGTTTCTGATGTCGGTCAATTAGCCGGCCATTACCATGGGCTGCATCGGAAAATAACATTAAACAGGATTGGAGTAGCGACACATAATAGACGAACGCCGGGCCAATTCTCAAATTTCTAGATAAGCCCTTACTAATGCTAATAAATGTCAACGAGCCATTATAACAAGCAATGAGCAGTGGAAAAAAAATTTTCCGGGACGCCGTCATTTAGCATAGTTCACCGTAAACTTACACGATGATTGAATGAATTGGGCCCACACATACCGTACTGCGTGGAAACCTGCCTTAGTTTCCTAGTTAGCTTCTAACACTTTTCGCGAATCCTTCTAAGGATATCAGTGATCTCTTATGATACAGCACAGAGTAGACTAAAACTATATTAGTTGACAGGTGAAAGGATTCATGTTCATTGTGGACAGACACCAAATGGCACTTTTTCACTCGTTTCGGATGAGTCCTTCCTACATATTGCCATAAGTAGCTTGTGCAGATCCTTCTGAACATCTATTCTAATAAACTTTAAAAACACAGAAGACAATCGAGCTCGGCGGATTCGTAATCCCTTTGTCACTCCATCAGATGTTTATCTCTTAACAATTATGATGACGCATTTCATTACTAACCATACCATTTGAATTATGTGACGGTTTAAGGTTTTTACAAATTATCGACAAGCTTTGCTTTAGAAACTGATGCACTTTATGCACCATTATCAGAATAACCACTACCAAAATGTTGAATGTGAGCGTAAAAATAAAAGAGGCTGCTAACATTCCACTTCTTTCTAACTCATTTGCGACATTAATGTAGAGCTGTTCTTCATCTGTCGCATTGCTAACAATAAACTCCTTGATAAGCATTTGGACCAGGATGCGATCACACATTATTTGCGCAGAAACCGCGTTTTGAAGATTTCTTATTTCCATAGAGGTACCAAACGATATCACAGATTCTAGCCTTGGTAGATAAGCAAAGGATTACTTAATAATTTCCTTCATAGCGCTATAGATGCTATTTGAGTCGCAATCTACTGTATCGATGAGTGGTCCAGCAGAAGCATAAGGTATTGTGCACAATTTCATCCGTATTCAATAAACGGATATTCGGGTGCGCTATGGGCTGCTCTGTGAAGCGGAATGTTAACCTCATTCCAGCAGCCATAAAGCTGATCAAATCCATTAATTGAGTCTATAAAACACCTCCCACTCTCTCGCATCTTGGATAGAAACCAACTAGCGTCTATTTATCAGAATGTGGTCCATAGGTGTACGATAACACACCACCGTCCTATATGTATGAGTTGCATCGCTGTCTTTTAGCATGACGCTGCTTGTGGTTTTAGAAAAGTGACCTCACCCAAACAGGTTATGGCTAAAGGCAAGACTGTAGAATCTGATGCGATTATCACAGCTAAAATCAGCAATGACCCATCATTCTACGACTTCCCTTCCTGTACATTCTAGACCTAGTTTAATGTTGAAATCACTGGTATTTACGAAAATGTATGAGCGTTGCCCAAAGACCAAGGCCAAATCTTCTTTCCTAGCCTCCAAATTAGACAACTCGCCTTAGATAAAAAACGTCACATATGGGCATTCCAATATAAACTAATTACTATTTATGTTTACTGCTTACATTCATTATTTACTCTGCCATGACTTGCTGTACTAACTCATTTTATTTCAGTTAACTAGCAGAAGCGCAAAAATTTTGACGACAAAATCAGACGGTCAAATTCTGAAGCTGATTTCTCCTCGTCTTACAACAGTCTTAATTTCGATCAATTAGAGGCAGTAAATCCTGCACACTGTACTGATATTCGACTCTTCATATGCGTTACTCTACTCGATTTTTAGCTATTCAATTGAAATATATTCCTCCCCAGAATGAACTAACACGAAGTTGATGAAAACACTTATCTTTCACAACTTCAATATCTTATTTTGCTAGTCACGATTTCATTCAACTTTACATATCCCTACTTGTTAATTGTACCTTGACATCTCAATTGTTGAGCCAGATGGCCTTTGTTGCCAAATAAATGTATTATTATTAATATATTATATCGTAAGTGCCATTCATGAGCGTTGACCAAACTTTTTCATATTATATGGAATGTTGAAACCGTACCACTTGACTGGAATGAGTCGACCATCATTCCCATCTTCAAAAAAGGCAATCGTAATTCGTGCGATAACCATCCTGGTATAAGTTTGACTCCGGTCGTATCAAGGTTATTTGCTTCGATTATCCTACGTCGTCTTAGCGCTTCACGTGAATCACAAACAAGAGAAGAACAGGCCGGATTCCGCGCATGAAGGGGTTTTATAGACAATATTTTTACGTTAAGGCAAGTTTTCGAACAGAGACATTTATATCACTGTCCCACAATAGTCGTCTTTCTAGACTTCAAGGGTGCATTTGATTCGGTGGATCGCAATGTTTTATTCCATATCTTGTCAAAAGCGGTGTGCCCACAAAATTTGTTAATATTATACGAGCTCTCTACACAAATACTTCTGGTCGCGTTAAGGTTTACAATGAATTAACGCATAACTTTACAACCAGCAGTGGTGTTCGTCAAGGTTGTCCACTTTCCCCATTTTTGTTTAATTTTGTAATCGATGCTATTATGAACACTCTCTCACACATTCAGGACGCTGGAGTTGAAGTTCTCCCGGGAGATAAACTAGTCGATCTTGACTATGCGGACGATATCGTACTATTATTCGACAATCAGCATGCTGCCCAGACCACTTTAAATAGATTAGCAAACGTTGTTCCGTCTTTCGGTATGAAATTCGCACCCTCTAAATGTAAGATACTGTTACAGGATCACCCACCACTCACTCCAACGTTGCGACTGCAGAATGAAGATCTTGACATAGTAGACAGGTTTACATATCTTGGGAGCTCTATCAATAACGTAGGCAATATGTCCGACGAGGTGAGAATACGGATCGCGAAAGCTAGAGTAGCTTTCTCGAACCTTCGTCATTTATGGAGAAACGCGAATATTTCACTTTACCGTAAAGGTCGTGTTTACAATGCATCTGTACGCGCAGTCTTACTATACGCTAGTGAAACTTGGCCTCTTAGAAATGATTATCTGAGACGCTTACAGGCATTCGATCATCGTTGTTTGAGAAGTATAGCACATGTTGGTTACCAACAACGAATAACTAACGTTGACATCCGTAGACGTATTTTTGGATCTGACAATAAGTGCTCGTCTTTAGAAAAGCAAATAAGGCTCCATCAACTTCGTTGGCTCGGTCACGTTTTGCGTATGCCCTCATTCCGATTGCCCAATAGAGCTCTGTTCTCTCATCCAGCACCAAATTGGCGTAAGAAACAAGGTGGGCAGATTTTGACATGGCAGAAACAATTAAAGTCACTTACATCCAAAGTGGGTAGTATAGGATCCACTCGGCTGCCGGGATGGGGTCCTCGTGCACATCACAGTTCTTGGTTAGAAACCCTTAGCGATATGGCAGCGAATCGAGCTCAATGGCGATCTTGTTGCAGATGTATAGTAGAATCATCTTCGTAACTTTCTTTTCTTAGTAGGGCAAAGTCAGCTGCGAGGTTCGGTTTGTTTATGACGTGATACGGTGAAATCCGCAAGGAAGCTGTGTTGCTGATGTCGCCTTGCCCGAATGCTAACTTGGCCATAATGGTGTTGTGGAGAGGTTTAGTTTGCCTCATTTCTGTGAGTTATCCTGATAAATTTACTCATAGTAGCAAGGTTTTCCTTCTCTCTCTACCCCTCTCCCTCTCTCATAAATCTCAATAATAATTTATCTAAATTCACTTATATACTTTTTTTTCACTCCTTATGGTTATATGGCAGTGAAACATTAGTCATTTGACTTTTGTGTGGCTGAAAATGATGATGATGATGATGATGATCAACGCTATCACTATCACTTGTCAAAGAAGCTACAAGTCAGTCTTTACAATCATTAATCTATTGCATATAAACGTTTCACTTAAATTCGTGTGCATGCACTCATACGAGACAGTCAAGAAGATTCATGACGAAGTTACATGATAGTACCTTTCTGCGATTACCCCACCTATTGTTAAGATGCCTGTGAGTAAACTCATTGTTTCCTAAAATTTACATGCTATATGATCAAGTACCAAATAAAATAAGACAACGATTTATGGACATGATCTCATTTAGTTTCTACAGAAAAGGACAAAATAAACGATTGTACTGATCTCGACGTTTTATCTGACAATATGTTTGCCTGAATTAATAAGCTAGACCGATAATGCATAAATGCAAAAACTTCTCCATTTGTTCTATATTTATATTTATTTATAAATATGTTTAGCTTTAATATTAGGCATTATTTTTGTTATATATTTCTGAGATTCACTTTATTCATAGCGTACGTCCTACCACTTACTCATTATGCCATTGAGCAGATCGCTTCTCCTATCCTTAATTTTTTTCTACCATGACCAGAACTAACGAGGGCACCTCCTACCTCAATAGTTCAATCGCCACTTAATAGTTATCCTCTCTGTTCATGAGGCCTCAACTTGCCTTTCGCTGTCGAATTTCTTTCGTCCTAGCCATTCATATGCCAGGCGCAAGTCTAAATCCTAGATTCAATTCAACTATATCCAGAACAGATTTAACACAGTGTACTTATTCACCATTGACAAAAAAACGTTTTCAACGCAATCCGCAGACAGGATGTCTAACTCACTATGAGCATAAGGTGGTAATCACCATTTTTAAATAAATACTTACGCGAAATCAACGATTGGAAGCGTTTCTTACTCCTGCGGAACACAAGACGCTTTATTGAAAAACCTTGCCTCTTCACAGGCTATTCGGTAGGTCCTTATCATTTTAACTCCAGGTTGGGCGATACGCCAGTGGCTTCGAGTGTCACTCAGTGATAATTGCTCACGATTGTATGATGGTTCTCGAATAACTTCAGCATTTTCTATACTATCTCAGCTACTCCAAAGAAACATACACAGAACGACTATCTTTCTGTTCGCCATATTGAAATTCTTCGCTTTTTACCACAATGCAATGGTGTCGTCAATTGACAGCATTAAATTTAAAATCCGTTAGACACTTAACTTAAATCTTTGAATCAAACAGAGGGAATATGTATCGACTTTACTCAAGCTTCCTACTCATTACGAACTTTATTCATCAAACAAGGCGCACCAATAAAACTATCAAAAGTAGTTTTCATTCTCAAATTACCAACACCAATGATATCATTATCGATATGTAGTAGCTAGTCACTTTCTTACTCAATACCCAGTCATATTTTTGATTTTTTTTTATCTTTCCCATTTTAGGCCAAGATTACCTTGCGGATGTTAATTAATTTATTAGACTTCAATTAACCCATATAAGAATAAAATTTGATTCGTTGCCAAATAAAATGTACTATTACACAATTCTAATTCTAGAAGAGAAAATTATCTTGGGCGACAATTCACTACTTATAATGATTTAAATAAATGTAAACTAACAGTCAGTAGACAGAATATAATGCTTTAAGTTATTACATCCTGGCTTGTTTAAATACCTGTAAATTGCTTCAATATCCCAAAATAACAGATAACAAAATACTTCATATTCAAAGCTATTATAAATCAACATACAGTTAAACAATTCCATATTGACAATATATCCTTTTTCAGCTGAAATGGCGCAACGCCAGACCTGTAAGCTTCGCACATTCCGAGCTTGAAATGTTTTACTTACTTTAAATAATGTAGGATGTTTATTTATTAAAAACTAAAAGTAAGCTACTCTGTTATTTACTAATAAAATAGAAAAATTATTTGATTAAAATATCAATAACTCAACAATGGAACAAATCAGGCAAACATGCCACAAAAACTACTATATCTTAAAGTTATACTGAAATTACAGTGGTTTTGAAAACATGTGCTAAGTTAAAAAACTATGCGAAATATATCAAGTGTAAATAATTTCAAAAACTTACGTGTATATGGCGTCAAACCCAAAATATCGTAAAATGTTATATATGCTGTTCAACAGAGCAGTTACTATTCGTGGCTCTGAAGAAGACCATAAACAATAGTAATTTGGGAGGCAAATATTTCCTCCGCCAAAATTACAGTGGCATTTTATGATAAATTTAAACCACCGAGGCCGATTAAAACGAATTTTATTTCAAATGCAATTATTCGTTTATTATTTAGAACATTCTTTGTTCTAAATACTTGACAATATATATATATACTTCGCTCGCGCACATACAGGTTGATGACAACCTTTTCAAACTGTTCAAATATGCGGATGACATGGTTATCGTATTCAGCAACTCCAAAACATCCAACCCCTCCTTATCCCTTATATCGGAGCTCCTATCCTCGCTCCACTCGCAGCTCAGCAGAATCGGCCTCAAACTAAATCCCACCAAAACTCGCATAATGAAACTCTCCTCTGATCCATTCTGCTCTATCCCGGTTGCCAACTACCCCCTTGATATAGAAATAATAGATTCGGCCAAACATCTTGGCATTCACTTCTCAAAATCCCTAGACTTCTCCCTACACCTTACACACACTACCTCCAAACTCTTCAAATGGGCCCGTCTGATCTGTTTTAAGACTAACAATCCCACTCTCCAACTCACGTTATTCAAGGTCTACGTTCTGCCCCTCATTTCCTACGCCAGCGAATTCTACTGTCCTCTCACCCTCGCCTCCTCCTATACTATTGAACAGATATCCTCCAGATTTCTAAAACGAGTCTTCCCGAAATGCCAAAACTATAGGGAACGCCTTCTTCTGGCAAACCTTCTTCCGCTTTGGTTCACCCGTCACCTTCGCGTCATTTCTTTTATCCACAAGATCACAACCTGCTTACCACTCTCCAATTTTGCCCACCCCAGTCACCACTATGCCACACGTTCTAGTAACTCTTCTATCCAAGCCTACCATACCCCCACCATATTTAAAAAAATCTATCTCTTCTCCAAAGCCACTAATGTCTTCAACGCTCTCCCCACAGACATAAAACTCCTACCCCAGCACGAATTCAAAAAGGCAGCCCATCAGTACTTCTTCAACAAATTTCTTTGTGATACGACCGATTGGAAACGAAACTGGTTCCTTCTCAATCCATAACATTTACTTCACCCCAGGCTATCCTCTTTACTAACTTCGTAGGGTTAAATCCATCAGGCAGCCATCTTCCACTCTACCTCTCTTGTCTTATTCTTTTCTTCTAGATTCACTAATACCACCTCTCAGCCCATTCCTAACCCCATTATATCCACGTTGTGGATACTCTACTACGTTTTGCTCATCCAACTCTTTTCTTTCTTTCTTGTTTCAGCGGAGGACCGGAAACCCAACAGCCCTACCGATCCACCAACGGTTCGCTTCGGACTTCGACTCTCCCTGGTCTTATTTTAATCTCGATCACGTTCTACAGATGCCTGCGATCCTTGCAAGACTCGCTCGCCTCAATCCTGCCGACTCCATCAATTCATTCGTCACGACAATGGACTCCATCGGTCGACGTCTACCTCCGGGCCGCCATCTTTTCATCTTCATCTTTGTTTTCGATCTCACATTCACCTTGAAGATCTGATACTTCACGGACTATCTCCAATTGATCTTGTCTAGTCAAATGGAACTTCGCTTATATTTATTTTTCACCAGATTGAACTATCTTGATGTTAATGATAACTTTTCCCCTCCCCAACCCCTCCCCCTGCTATTAAATACTTTGCTAGTCACAATTCCACTCACCTCCACATATCCTACCCTTGATTTGCTATTTCAATGGTTGGGCCAGTTGGCCTTTGATGCCAAATAAATGTATTATTATTATTATTATTATTATTATTATTATTATTATTATTATTATTATATTCATTGCATTAAATATAGCTCGAACAATACGTTAGCCAATGTTTAATGCTGAATTTAATTAACTAATCGTGGCAATATGGAGAATATTTAAACGATGTCGATAAATTCAAAATAAATCGTCGTAAATTGGGGCAAAATTCAGTTTTAACATTTAGTGTTACGTCATTGTCAAGCTAACATTCTTTTCGATACTTGTAGATTATTTAATATTAAACAAAATATGGTGCAGCATTTATTGCCCCAGATTAAAATGGAACTCATGACCCCTGGTTTACTAGACCAGTGCTCTGGCCACTGAGCTACAGCTGCGACCCAATTTGAGATTAAAATGAGAAATTCAGGTTGAACGGTGGAATAAATTAGCCTGTTTAAGTCAAATGAGTATACTGAAACCACAAATGCATATCTCTTTTATACATAAACCAAAATATTACAAATGTCTTCTGGTTTTCTCATCGAGTTTTTAATCATCCCCGTAAAGTTTCGTAAACTGTTTCAATATTCGACATTGTTGTCAATATCAAAACAATTTTGAATGTCTAAACACTGTAGAATCACAATCTTTTCCGATGGTTATGGTTAATTTCGTGCGATCAAAATATAATTACAATTTCCCTTTACATGAGGATAGTTACAATATTATTTTAATGGTGTGCAAAGCGATTTATGACTAGAGTGTAATGGTTAGCAATTATATTGTTTCATCTACAAGGGAAATATGCATTTTCATTGTACTATATAGTTTAGACCACTTGTTTTCCAATATTTATTGCTAAATTTAATCCACTAATAATGAAAATACGTAGAATATTAAAACGGCGTGGATTAAAACGCTTCAACAAATTCAAAATAAACCGGCAGAAGTTGGGGCAAAATTCAGTTTTAACATTTAGTGCTACGTCAATGCGAAGCTAACATTCTCTTCGGTACATGTAGAAAACCTAATTTTCAACAAAATAAAGCGCAGCTTTTATTCCCCCGGAGGATAATGGAAGTTATGACCCCCGGTTTACCAGACCAGTGCTCTGGCCAGTAAGCTACAGGTGCGACTCAATTTGAGATTGAAATGAGAAATGCAGTGTGCATGGTGGAAGAAATCAGCCTTTTTAAGTCAAATGAATATATGGATTGTGTACATTAGGTAATGAAACCACTAATGTAAATGTGGTTTATGCATAAACAAAAATCGGTCAAATGTCTGCAGGATTTCTAATCCAGTGGTGAATCACCCCTGAGAAATGTCGAAAATCGTTTCAATATTCTACCATGTTGTCAATATCAAAAAACTGGCAATATAGAAAAACTTTAGAACCATTATTTATTTCGATGGGTATTATTAAATGCCTGCAATCAATATATAATTTCCGCTTCACTATGCATAAGCATAGTTACAACATTATTTGATGGTGTGTAATGCGATTTATGTATAGAGTATAATGTTTCGCTATTACACTGTAGGGGTACTTTTTGCTATTCCTTTCTCGTTCCTGACTTTGTACCCCTACTACTTCTCAATGGTTGCTATTATTACTACCCGAGCACCCAATCAGTCTGTTCTACTTGCAATATTTTCAGTTCATGTCAAACTATTAATCCATTTTTCTATGTGGACACTAAATTAAGTGTAATAAATCCGCAATGACACAACAGATCACCGCGTGATCCTCGCGGATCGCGCGCGGTTCTCTCTATTTATAAAAACACTATTAATTACAAATAAAATTGCAGTTCAAGAAATATCGATTAAAACTGCTTGAGACTAAAAGAGATTGTTCCTAAAATCACAGCTAAGAGAAATATTGTTTAAGGACAGAGTTAGAATATTTGACCTTAAAGAGCACAGCGTTTGTAAAAATTGACCTTCGTTGGGTTGTAACACGGAGCCGCGTGTTACATACACACCCCCGACAGTGAAAATTAGTACACAATGAAGTGGGCTAACCTTACAGGAAATGTTATTGCTCTTTCATGCCGTATAACGACTGATTTTGGTTCTGTCAACACTGATACTGGCTCCTCTATTTCTCGCGTTCTTGGACGGATAGTTAGGTCGAAGTGTTCGAGAAAGTCACGTCCAATGATGTTTCATGTCGTGTTGTCGATGATGAACGGATATTTGAAACATCATTTTGAGTTGGAGAACGAGATTGTGTGTACTCGTACCCCAAACGTCGCTATGTTGGAGCCATTCGCGCAGGTCAGACTGTTGGTGTCGACTGGGTGGGTTGGTTCGAGATAATTGTGGCGTAGTGAGCTTACATCTGATCCAGTGTCTATGACAATCCATTCGCCAGAGATTGCGTCACGGATGAGAAAGTATGTTGATAGTGGCAACCGGCGATGAGATTGATTGCTGGCATTTGGGCGTTTGAAGCATGACTTAATTGGAGCCGTCGCTGTAAAGACAATAGTTTGATTGCGCTCTACCGCGAAGGCAACGTGCTTCGAGCCATCAGACGTGGAGCGGCCAACAATTTGGGGTGCTCAGCCTCTGCTGTCGCCGAGGAGGCTGACCCCACCCGTCTTCCGAACCTTCCATGGGCGGAATCACCTGAGTTGTTGAGGGTGACCACGCCCATTTGAACGTCGTGTCTGTGCGCGGGTATGTGCAGCCGTTTCCGAGGCAATAACGTGTGTAGTGGCCTTCATTAAAAGTGCTTGAATTTCTCAAAATCTAGCTGTTTATTAATTCCTTACTGGCTGTGAGTTCGACGAACCGGGGCACCATAATGTAGGGGTCGATTTCCGGGGTTGCTTTCTTGTTCGTTATTTTATACCCATTCTACATACCAATGGCGGCTATTTTTACTACCCGTGCGCCTAATCAGTCTCTGATCTTTTTCGGATGGTTGATGTGAAAAGGCAAAACATCTGGTCATACATATATTAGATATAATGTTGCAAATAGCAATATAATTCACCGTTAGTCCAAATTGAATATATGTTAGTCAGCTGTAAAAATAGATTTTTATGCAAAAATAGGTCTTAAACACTATTCACAGTTAAACTAAATTGTCCGTCTTCTAGACGACAAGAATTAAAATGATTTATGTTTGTAAAGTAACGTTTCGCACACAAGCAGTTATTCTTACACAAAGGTCTGGATCGTAATGAGTAGTCAAACGATTGAAAATACATGATAATATGAACATAGTAAAATGATTTATGTTTATAAAGAAAAGTGTTTTGTGTAATCCGTTTAAAGACTTTTATGACAAAAACTCAAAGAATACATGATGTCAATGGAGTTAACATTGAAAGTTATCAATAAAATTGAACATTGGAAAACGTTTAAAGATTTAAATGACAAACAACTCACAAATGTTTAATTCCTGGCTTTCTATAGTAAACAATCAATCATTTACATAGTAACGAATAATCAAATTAAGCGAGATAAATTCACTGACACAATAGTCCACCGCGTGATCCTCTCGGATCGCGCGCGGTTCTATCTATTTTATAAAAACCCTATTAATTACAAATAAAATTGCAGTTCAAGAAATATCGATTAAAACTGCTTGATACTAAAAGAGATCGTTCCTAAAATCACAGATAAGAGAAATATTGTTTAAGGAAAGAGTTAGAATATTTCACCATAAAGAGCATAGCGTTTGTAAAAATCGACCTTCGTTGGGTTGTAACACGGTGCCGCGTGTTACAATCCATTAGGTTGGTATCATGTACCGACTCGGAAACCATAATGTTAGAACCATGTACATTTTAGGTTCTATAATGTTGGTATCGGATACTAAAACAATAGCCATAGTGTTAGTATCCTTTACAGACTCGGTATATATATTATATAGTGTGAGTTAGCGTTGAAGTCGCATTGTCGTAGACTTTAAATGAAGTTAGCTTCACTATTGCAGGTTTACATATACGTCTAGGAGATTGTGTCGTCCTAATATTTCATATTTCTCGACCAAATATATAGTGGTTAAAGGGCGTAATACCGGCTCCTACTGATGTGTCGCCAGTAAGCACGAAACGAATGTTTATGAGATTATGCTTTCCCTACAGGCTGCCTTTGGTTTATCCTTCTGGTCACAACTGAACTAATTTGTTACTTGGTTCGCAACACCTAATACATACTTGCATATATATCAGTTCTTAGCAACAAACAAAATTTAACTGTAATATATTGAATTGAATGATGTCATGCTTACCGCGAAATGTGATAATTGATATCGATCAAGGCCAGAGTGTACGGATTTACTGGAGTAACAAGTGTTCGGAAATTGTTGTAATTCTCAATTTCGGTGAACTTTAGCATAAACTGGTATCCATTAGGTTGTCATCATGTATCGACTCTGAAACCATAGTGTTAATACCATGTACATTTTCGGTTCTATAATGTTGGTATCGGTTACTAAAACAATGGCCATAGTGTTAGTATCCTTTACAGACTCGTTATATATATTATATAGTGTGAGTTAGCGTTGAAGTCGCATTGTCATAGACTTTAGATTATGTTAGCTTTACTATTGCAGGTTTACACATTCGTCTAGGAGATTGTATCTTCATAATATTCCACATTTCTCGACCAAATATATAGTGGTTAAAGGACGTAATACCGGCTCCTACAAATGTGTCGTCAGTAAACACGAAACGAATGTACATGAGATTATACTTCCCCTTCATGCTGCCTTTGGTATATCCTTCTGGTCACAACAAAATTAAATTGTTACTTCGTTGGCATCGCCTAATACATACTTGCATAAATATTAGTTCTTCGCAACAAACAGAATTTAACTGTAATATATTGAATTCAATGATGTCATGCTTACCGCGAAAACTTATAATTGATATCGATCAAGTATTATCTGGCTGAGGGGTCTGAGCTTTCTATATTGCCCTTTGTAGTAGCGTGCAGTCACGCTTTAATTTGACTTTGGCAGACGATAATAAGAGTGATTGCGCTCGTCGTCTGACAGTATTTTGTGTGAAGAAAGTACAAAAGCGCGACGTTTGCCCGTAGAGACCTCTTTGCGTTTGCTGATGTTATCCCCCAGTTGCATGATGAGATCCGAGGCCAGATCGTCCTTTGAGAGAGGGGAGCGTGGAGAACAGAGAAAGAGGTTGCGCTTACTGTGGTTTCGTAGGACAATCTCCCTAGATACACCTTCTAAAAACTCGTCAGCCTGATGCAATAGGTGGGGCTGCAGGGTTGAGATCGAAAGGTTGCCAATCAGACCTCCAATTAGTCCTGTGATATCAGCCATTTGTTGCTGGATGCCAGCAAGCCTGTAGAAGTTTGCGAGAATGAAGTAAACACCAATACCATTTTTTAACCATACGTCGAACAACATAACACTATTAGCGCCAGTCGAAACGCCCTGACGCGTTTCTGCCTTCCATGATCTTCAGAGTACAACGGCAAACCGACTAACGATGATCACCGCAATATATATATATATATATATATATATATATATATATGAAAAGCAAATTACATATACGACTCTCGCCATTAGTAGTTTTGCATACATTGTACTTGACTGGAAATGTCGGCTGCAAAATTTTTGTTCGGTCACGAATACCAAAATATTTTGCAGCTTTCGCCACATATACATATAAGTTATACAATTAAACAATCAATGATTGCGCGGGTGGTGGTAAAAATTCTTTAAATCAAGTTTGAAAGCTTGAAGTATGCACCAATTACATGGTATAAAACCAGTCGTAGAACAACGTAGCAAAACTACAGTCAGTCTCACTGATTGACGCGTTTCGACCTTCAATGATCATCTTCAGAGCAAGAGGGAAAACTGACAAGCGAGTACTAAACCGCAATGAATATATATATATATATATATATATATATATATATATATATATTCATTTACCCTTTTCCTGTGTGCAAAAACAAAATAAAATTTTGACGGTTGGTTGATAATTCTAAAGAAAATGAATATAATAAAGCAATTAACGATTTAATGTATACAGGCTATCCCAGACAATTAATTGAATCAATTATTAAAAGGGGAGTTAACCAGAAACAGACGTATAATGGGCCAGAAAAGAAAACAGTCTACCTGAACATCCCATTTAAGGGGGATGCAGTTTCCCGAATGGCACAAAAGAAAGTTGAAGCAACATTAACACGCACATTTAATACAGCTAAACTACGAGTGTTATTTAGGGTAACACACTTGCCTTTACCAGCAATCGAGGAGAAACAGCCATTAATGTCGATATCAAATATTATTTGCCAATATATATGCAAAAGTTGTCGATCAACAACGTAGGCCGATCGACCAGACGGTTAATTACTCGAATGAGAGAACATTGTAACTTAAACGCCTGTTTTAAATCAAATGGTGAATACACGTCTGCTATTGCGCAACACATCATCGAAACATCGCAGGTATGTTCTCCAGACGTAGCATTCAAAGTAATTACTAAATGCAAAAACAAAAGGAGCTAGCCACATACGAAGCCTTATGGATAAACAAATTGCAGCCGGATTTATGTAAGCAGAAGAAGCACGTACAAGCATTGAGCTTGAAATGGATGTGACGCACGCAATTTGATTGGTTTCTATTTTTCACACTCTCTCTATGTTCACATATTTCTATCTTGTTTTGCTTTCCAATTTATATATAAAGATATGTTCATTGGTAGATATTTGAGAAGATAATGCGAAAGAAACGTTTCTTATATCTGATAAAATTTCTTTTTGTTTTCGCACACAGGAAGGATACAATGAATTTTATTGAAGCTCACTTTTCAAAATAATATATATATATATATAGTGAAAGCAAAATTCCATATGCGGTTCTCCCTTCTAGTAGTGTGGCATACATTATACTTACTGGAAATGTTGGCCACAATTTCTATGCAGTCACGAACATTAATAGTACTAAACAATCAATTGATGGGTTCTCACTTGTCCCTTCTTCTTTAAGCCTTCAATTAGCTGATTGTCTGAAAATGACGTTGGATCAAGATTTTCCATTGTTCTTTACTCCTGTGCGTATTGTGTCAACCCTGAAGATGAGACTGGAAATGAAGTCTCGAAATATAGGACAAAGAACAATGGAAAATCTTGATCCAACGTCATTTTCAGACAATCAGCTAATTGAAGGCTTAAAGAAGAAGGGACAAGTGAGAACCAATCAATTGAGGCCAAAAATTACATCATCTGAATATGGAAAACGTTCAAGATTTTACCGACCTATGAGTGCTATCAATTGTCCCGCACAAGAAAAATGCGGTCAAATCCACAACAAGAAGGACAGCACTGAGTAAATAAATACATCTTTTAAACAATCAATGATTGCGCGGCTATTGTTTCAGTACTTGATAGAAACACTATGTTTACCGAAAAGATACATGGGACCAACAAAATGGATTTTAACTGGTGGTAAATTTTAGCAAAATTAAGCATTAGAACTATTTCTCTACACCTGTTACTGTGAGTAGCTTTGTCGAACATTCGCCATTTATAGAGAAACGCAAAAATTTTCCTATGCTTTAAAAGGTCGTGTTTACAATGCATCTGTACGCGCTTTTTATTTTACGCCAGTGGAACTGGATCCTTTAAATTTAATGATTTTGTACATTAACAGACCGCCATGGTTTGAGAAGCAAATCACATGCAGATTAACAATAACAAATAATCTAAGATGCCATCGGCAGATGTATTTTTGGATTGGCCAACTAGTGCTTTTCATTAGGAAAATATATAAGACTCCACAAAATACGTTGGCTCGTTCGTATTTTGCATACACCTTGAATTTGATTGCCCAGTAGAGCGGTTATTTCACCCAGCGTCAAATTGGCATAAGAAACAGTATGGGAAGACATTGACATGGCAGAAACTGTTAAGGTCATCTACATACAAATTGGGTAGTATAGGACCCACTCGTCTGCCAGGATGGCGTCAACGTGCGCATCGAAGCTCTTTGTTGAAAACCTTGCGCGATACGACATAGAATCGAGCTCGGTGGCGATCTTGCCGTAGATTTCTAGTTTAATCATTTTCGCAGCTTTTTCTTAGTTGGGCCGAGTTAGCTACGAGGTTTGGTTGCTTTTATGACGCCATACAGTTGAAACTTCAAGGAAGCTGTGTTACTGATGTTGCCCTGTCTTAGCGTTGTCGTGCAATGGTTTATTTTGCCTCACTTACGTGTGTTATCTAGATAGTTATCCACTCATAGTAACTATGTAATCTCTACCATAATAAATTGTGTACATAAATTAACATTTTGTCGTTATATTGAAACATTACTAGAGATTGAGTTTAGAGCAACTTTACAGTTTCTGCGCATGATGATGATGACCTATTCCACAGTTGCACAAACACACACACACACACACACACACACACATATATATATATATATATATATATATATGATTTCTCAATAACATAGAATGTAAAAGCTGATAATTTTATAAACCTGTAATCAAAATCATTTAAGTATACGTGACTCAGTTTCAACCCGTTCAACCTCCTCTTTGTCGTTCCAGCAAGTCCACATTTTCAAGTAGATCTGACTTGTATTTTAGCTCATATTTGTTCGATGCAAACATTGCATTAAAAGTAATTTTGTAATCATTTTAATTCAAATAAAATTAATCATTTGCTAATAAGATTGGTGTTTACTTCAAGCACGCAAACTTGATTTAAAGAATTGTTACTACCACCCGCGCAATCAATTATTGTTTTAATTGTATTGCCTATATATGTATATGTGGCGAAAGCTGCAAACAGTTAATGTTCGTGACTGCATAGAAATTGTGCAGCCGACATTTCCAGTCAAGTTCAATGTATGCAAGACTGCTAGAGGTGAGAGCCGCATATCAAATTTGATTTCCATATATATTCAATGCGGTTTGATCCTCGATAGTCAGTTTGCCGTCGTACTCTGATGATTATCATGGAATTTACCTGATTTTCAGATTGCGTACCGAAATATTTGAATCCACTGTCATCAAGATTTTTTCAGATATTTCGGGCTCCAAGTACGGAGCCCTTTTTCAATGCCAAACACATCACTCACTTAGTTGACAATCAATATGTCAAGTGGACATATTAATTTAAACCGCCTCATTTATACTTGATTTTAGATCTCTTAAGCATAACGTTTTTTTATAAAACTGTTAGGAAAGTGTATGTTAAATTAGTTTGTGTATGTGTCAACATGTATACACTCCTCGCAATGAGATTACAATGATATAATGACAATTAATGACAACTCACTGAATAAGCGTACGCCATGCCTGTGTGTATGTGTTCTCGTTTGTTTTGAATTGAGGAGTAATCAGTTAATGCAAGTGTACAATATAGAGGTATACACTAAAATTAATAAAGATCCTACGGATAAGCTACAAGGAGAAGTTAAATTATTGGTCAATAATATGATTGCTGAAGGAGAATTAGATCAAGCGCATGGTAACGCACTCATACAAAGAGATACAGTCGCTCCTAGAGTGTACGGTTTAGTAAAGATACATAAACCAGACAACCCTTTGAGAATTATTGTTAATGTCCAACACTCTCCAACATATAAAATGTCTAAGTTTCTATGTAATAGAATAAAGAAATATTCGTACTTCTTAGACAATACTTTGATGAATTCAAACCATTTGGTTGAGATTGTAGATAAATGTGAACTTAATGAAAACGATAGATTGGCGAGCTTAGATGTGGTGTCAATGTACACCAATATACCAGCACCTAAAGCACTAGACCATTTTCAGCGTTTCCTTGTTGATCATCCAGTAATATTGGAAGGAAGCAAAATGACGATTAGACACGTCATGGAGATGATGTACGTATGTATGTCCTCAACTTATTTTAAATTTGGGAATGCATTTTATAAGCAGATTAGAGGTGTACCAATGGGGCAACCACTATCGGTTCCAATAGCTAATATCTTCATGCATTACATGGAGAAGATTCTCTTAGATATAACGCCCATAAATCCTAAATTGTATGTACAATATTTGGATGATATATTAGTTATTTGGAATCACGGGGAGGATCATCTGATAAATTTCTTAAACATAGCAAATCAGGTGAGCGAGCTTAAATTTACAATTGAAAATGAATCATGTGGCGAATTACCATTTCTGGATGTCAAGTTAATTAGAAATGGTACAAAACTAGAACGGGATGTTTATAGGAAGGATACTTACTCAGGTATCCTTCTTAATTTCGATTCAAATCATCCATATAGAATGAAAATCGGTATCTTAAAATCGATGATAATAAGAAGCTTAAGATTAACAGATAAAACACATAGAGAGATTGAATTAGGGAGACTGCGAGAAATATTCAGTGCTAATGGGTATCCTCTAAAGTTAATTGAAGCAACTATAATGAGCGTTATGAGTAAATTTAATCATGACTGGAAGTACGTGAAGTCAAATAAATTAAAAGATGACCGGAGGGTAATGGTTATACCTGACTCTAAACTAAGTAGGAAAATAAAAATGGTAGCATCAAAATACAATATACATACTATTTTAAAACAGACCCTTACACTAGGTATTATACTTCCCAACCAAAAGGAAAAAATAGAACCGCTAGACACATCAGGAGTATATGAAATTCCATGTAACGACTGTAACTTGATGTATGTGGGTGAAACCATGCGCCCAATTAAGGTTAGAAGAGGGGAACATAAAACCGCATACAAGTATGCCCATGTTAATAGATCAGATCTTGCACGCCATACAGTAGAGACAAGACACACAATTAATTGGGATGGGTGCAGACGTATATCAATTTGTAGCCGTAGCAGATCGACTAGACTGATTAGAGAATCCATCGAAATTAAA
Source organism: Eudiplozoon nipponicum (assembly GCA_029291075.1). Classification (NCBI taxonomy): domain Eukaryota; kingdom Metazoa; phylum Platyhelminthes; class Monogenea; order Mazocraeidea; family Diplozoidae; genus Eudiplozoon; species Eudiplozoon nipponicum. Next base: position 20,406 of record JAQBSW010007266.1, read on the forward strand.
TCGAGAAATGACATAATGAATGAAACAGCCGTAGAAAAATCACTAGGTCCTATTTGGAATACAGCACTAAATAATGGTAGAAAACGAAGATTGCACGAATCAGAATCAGAATCAGAAACTCGCTCAAGTAAAAGAATAAGAACACTGGACTGATATTAACTTACAGAGGTGGAGATTGATTAATTCAATATCGCCTAATTTATTTTGATTATCTTATTATTTCATCCTTGATTACTTATTATCTTATTTTATCTGTTATCTTACGTTCTGTTGTTAGTGTAGCGCCTTTAACATACATTTATCTATACATGAAGGCAAGGTTAATTTTTATTTTATTTTCTTTGCACTATTACTAGTATCTTCCTTATCAGGCAATTTTAATTTCTTTTACGTACCATTTAATTTAACTTTCTACCCTATTGAAACACTTTATCTGTTTCTAATTTAATTTTGCTACCTATTAATTATTTACTCTATTAATAGTGTCATGCCCCCTCCTCACCGAAATGCCACTCGTAATTACTCAATTTAGAAAAGTAAGTGTAAAATAGGTCTGACGTGTGCAGTTAGGAAATGACAGTTATCATTTTAGTTTTACTTAGCTCACGCACATTCCACAAAAACAAAGCTTATCCAGTGAATAGTCTTACTGGCGACTCATCAGTAGGAGCCAGTATTACTGCTATCACTGTATATTTGGGTGAGGAATGTGGGATAATAGGACGGTACTATCCCCTAGACGAATGTGTAAACCTGCAATAGTGAAGCTAACATCAGATAGTCTACGACAATGCGACTTTAACGCTAATTCACACTATATAATATATATACCGAGTCTGTAAAGGATACTAACACTACTACCATTGTGTTAGTTACCGATACCTACATTATTGTACCGAAAAGGTTCATGGTACTAACACTGTTTTCCATGTCAGTTCATGGTACAAACATGATGGATATCAATCTATGCTATAGTTCACCGAATTTGAGAATTACATGTACTGACATGGAAAACATAGTGTTAGTACCATGTACCTTTTCGGTACAATAATGTGGCATAGTTTCTTTTATTAACATAATCAATTGAAAACACAAAATGTATAAATATTTATGATTGTATAAGAGATGATTAGTATTCACGAAATAAATGGCCTTCATCCACTTTGTTGTTTATGTGTTCTGTAGTCCTAATTAAATATATATATATATATATATATATATATATATATATATATATATATATATATATATATATATATACATAATATGCGCATCAATCGAACCATGAATGTTCTTTCTGCGCTTTCAATTATCCGGATTTATATTATGACAAGGAATTAAAAATACGAAATTTATTTGCGAACATAGTAACTCCTACGGCGGTGCCCCAAATAGTGACATCTATACAGCAAATGGATGTTCACATGAATGGGAAAATCCCTTCTGACAGAGTAAATAAATGCCGCTTTTGTGGTTGTCCTCAGGTAAGCTGAGACTGCTTTTTGGTCAAATCTCATGACATCACTTGGTTATTTGCTGTATGCAAACTGATAATTTATGTTACTCTCGCAAATTTATATAGAGCGATATATGTGGACTAAACCAACACGGATGAGTTTTGACCAGGAATTCTACGCTTTGATAACTCTATTGTGCTGCGTCGCACCCTCGAGTTAAGACCAAGGATCGTTGATGTCAAAAATTTACGATCGCTATCGAGTTGTGCTAAATAATGACATACAAGTCAAAGATAGGGCAGTGGGCTCGAGAAAATTTGTACCTAGAAGGAAGTAACCAGTTAGCTAAAATAGAACCAGAAGGCTATACTTATCCGCATATAGAAGTGGTGTAATCTCAAGTACTCGTGTTTCGTGCTTATTAGCGGTGCATAATTCCGAGCCAGCACAACACCAAAATTTTTTAGTATATTTGACCAAGTAATGTAGGACAATCGATCAGTGTGTGTATTAGAGAAATACCATGTCATACAATTTCGTCGGAAATGCAACTTCAAAGGCAACTCGCTATATACAATATATACTATACATGTAAAGGATGTAAAAACTATGATTTTTGTGATAGGAATCCTGCTATGTAATAAAAAAATGTAGACTACTCATATTTTTATGAAATGCCTGATTGTGATTATTTTTGGTAATAAGATACCAACATTTTTATCATTCAACTGTAAATATCAGATTATTTTTAAATTTATCTTTCTCACAGTATTATTTTTCGTGACCAATTATAATTACACAAAATAAAAATGAAATCATTAAAAATTCCCAATACGGCCCGGTACCAGTGCTATTTGGGATAGTGAATTTGCCTTTTGGGTTTTCATATTTTAGACAAACAGTGGTTGTGATTAAATCTGTCCTCATTTTGTAACTTATGTTAAAGTTCATATATTAAATTTAAAACAAGTCTATTACGTTTATTGAATTTCAATTTATGCGTTAAATTTTATATATGGTCAGCCAGAATAACGATACTTTGCCTGATGACAGGCGGACTTTATCCATTCTTACCGGTAAATGAAGCAAGAACCTTGAATGTACTATTGGGACACAACAGTCCCATATCATAAAAATATTAAAGGTTAGGTTAGCTTTGCAGTTGAAGCTTAAAGATTCATAGCTATTAAGGTTATTCGAGCGAGTATTGGTCCAAAGATAAAACCTTAATACGCTGAAGAAATGACTAAGGCCGCTTAAAATTTCTCCTTACAAGAAAACATAAATATTCTGCATATGGCGTGGACCCATGAAGACAAACCAATAGCCGTGTCGTGATATCAGTAGCTTGATTACGTATTGTATTATCACTAGTTAAGAGGCAAATTAAGAAAAATACAATGACAATTTGGTGGCAAGTGGGACATTATAATTCAGGCACACTGGCACCAGATTGGAGGCCTATACCTAATTTTATGTAGGAGTCTATTCAGAAAATAATGTAGCTATGGCGAGTTACACGCGGATACCGGAAGATATACCTTAATCAACCGATCACGAAGAAATTCCTGACGGCAGTCCGGCATTCGAGATTTTATAGCAGGTTGAACTGCGGCTCTCACACCCATTTGTTCTACATATATAATACGTTATAAGAATTTCCTCTAAACGACTACTATCTAGTCACGAAAATTATATTGCCATAGCTTTTGCTAAATTTACATTAAGTGCGACGCAGAAAACAAAATGGTTAGAAACGCTGAACTTATCTGAGAAGAACCAGCGACACCAAGTTACCTTTAATTTATTTCTATGAACACGCAAATAATTATGAGGCTCCATCAAAGCTAATATCAAATGTAAAAACTAGTAAAATTATTATGAATCATAAGGTATTCATTGTACACACCAGGACGTTCAAAACAGTGTACCTATAAATCAATGAAATACTTTAGCATTACAATTTAATATGGTAACAATAACTAAAAATTTGAGGCCAAGTTCAAATCAAAAGTCTAAATGTCTCAAACTGAAAACTTCTAAATATTTTGAATCTTAACTGCGAACAACTATATTGTTTAGTTAATTATTGAGAGCAAGATTATATATATATATATATATATATATGTTTTATACGCTGAAGCTAAATAGAGTTTCAAAACAAAGCGCCAATTTTTCTTCTGATACAGTAACAACCGGGGCCAATTTTGTGGATTTCGCAATAGCTGCAGCTATACTATGTTGACACTAAAAATTAAAATCCACAAGTATACCCATATTTTTGTGCCTGGAGAATATATTGGAGATTTCACATGACAAACGCAATAATCAATTGAATACGTACAATAATAATAACTGCCTCTCTGTGTTTCAAGCTTTGATTAAATATACAACACATTACTTTAATCATTATCTTTCCAGAAGGAGATTTTTCAAAAATAATTGCATTTCTATCAAGATAATCGAGAGCATTCTCAATTAATGGAGAAAATACCTGGTCTAAGCTACAAGATAAAAACCACTGCCTACCTTTGCAGGGACTGATCAGAAATGATTTCACATAAACTGACTAAACCTTTACTATTATCAAATAAATCTTTAAATATTGCATCTGTTACGACGTTGGGAATCTGCAACAACATCCTCCTTCCAACTAGTCTACTGGAGACTCGCAAAATACTCCTAACTAATTGAGTACATTATTTAAATGCTCACACCCAACGATTTTATTATAATGTAATAATTACAACAAAATTTTAAATCCGCTTTATATAATGTGCTTAAATTACATTTACATCAGAAAGTATATCAATATTATCTATAAAACAACAAAAGAGAAGTTTAACAAAAATAGACTAAATGAGGACCGTTTTTGCTATCATCTTTAGGGTGTAGAGGTTAAATTAATTATCGGACAGAAATTAACCTCTCATATAAAAATAAATCAATTTTTATTTTTGGACATTTGATGTTATCGCTGGTTTCGTAAAACAATATTGTAATTTTTGAAAAATATTGTAAAATTTTTTGAAAGTTCTTTTGTTCATATTGTCGAAGTTTTGGACTTGTCTTGAGTTTCTGAATTGCATAAGCGGGACACTGCGTGGTTCATCTCCGATTACTTTGTGAATAAAAATTTGTAATCTTCTCGTCATTTTATTGTTTTTAATTATCAGCGAAAAGAACCACAAGTTTGCTTTGGGTAATTTAAGTGAATATTTGTTTCAAGGTCTCAATCATTCCAGTTCAGTAAATTTGTGGACATCAGCGTATCCGGGTAAGCTTACTTAATTAATATAATATTTAATAATATCATGTCTGGTTTATTAAATACTGAGGATACAGAGCAGTTGGCTAGCGGACTTAAGGATTATAGCTTAAGAGATAGTTCAGAGGAACTTAAGTGTTCCAAGATAGATGATCATTCCGCATATATGAATTTTCCGGGCCTGGCATCCGAGAGACCCCCTTATGGTAGTGACCAAAGGGCCTCTACAAGGGGCCCTATAGTTATAGAGGAACATAATTCCTCTGCCAAAATTAAAGTGACATTAACTGATAAATTTATACCACCTTGGCTAATTGAATCGAATTTTATTTTAAAAGAATTTATTTATTTATTAACCGGAACTTTCTTTGTTTAAATACTCGAATGTATTGTAACGACACAAATCAATGGCCGACATATTGCGTAAATTAAATTCAAATTTATTTACGTTGCACCAATGAGAAAAAAGCGAAATTGCCGTTTAACAACGTTTAACCAATAGTGTGCAAGTAGACATATTGCATGCTATTTAAGCACGGTAATTTACCATGCAAGTCAGTTGTGGCACTTGCATTCTACCTGCTTCACGCGTGTGCGTTCTGTTGGCTGTCAATACCTACTTTGGTGATTTGATAGTTTCACCAACAACTAACTATATCCGTGACTCATCTTGTTGCGGGATACCGGAGAGACGAGCCAATTGAGTGCAGGACCTGCAGGACACCATCCACAACGCGATTACAGCTCAACCACGGGAGCGACAACTCAACCAGAGTCCACCCAAGGCTCTAGGACATCTTCAAACTCTGAAGACTTCAAGAGAACGCATTACCAGGCCCTCTTAAGGGCCCCCATATCAGTAACTAATCTCTATTCAGAGCACCTTAACCGAGTTTGTAACGTCGTACAGCATTTACTTGAAGCCGGGGCGTTTACAAAATTGGCGACCGCGCCAGGATATTGATTATTGTTCTGATTTTTTTGGTATAAATAAAATTGACTTCCTTTTTCATCTATTTGGGATAAAAATCGATTAACATTTGCGTTTTTCTCTACCGTGATCGTGGTTTTCTGGAATTCTGTTGGGTATATATATTCGTGGATTTGTGATTTTTTTTGGGGGGTATAATAATAATAAACGGAGCCTCTGTTCGTCTTTCCTACGTACAAAACGGCACCGTACGTACTGTTCTGCGCTCATACAACTGTGGAAAATAATAATACATTGGCATCAAAGGCCGACGGGGCCTCTGTTCATCTTTCCTACGTGCAAAACGTGCTTTTGTTCTGCGCTCATTCAACTGTGGAAGCTGTTTGTAGGTAAGCGTTTCGTTAAAGTATATTTATATATTTTCATATTGCTTATAAATTTATGCTTTTAAGATCCCGTAAGATTGTTAGAATGTCAGGTCCAATTTTAGATATTGATGTTCCTGTTTGGGATGGAGATAGCGAACTATTCTTTATGCGTGTAGACTCCGCTTTCTCCCCGTTTCCTGATTATGACAGTCATCAAAAACTGTCGAAGGTTTTTGCTAAACTACCTTCTTAATTGCAGCGACGGATTTATCCTAAGCTTGAGGCCATTAGGAAGCTACCTAATCCCATTTTGGGCCTACAAAACAAGGTAGAATCCTTACTTGGACCCACGGAAACTGAGCAGATAATAAACAAATATGCGCAGTTAGATATGCCAAATTTTGGCCACATCGAAATACTGAGGGAATTACGAAACGTTGGTATAAAACCAACATTTCTGACCATGAGGCTAAGGTTGTTTTTATTAACAATCTTCCCAAAACATTAAAACTCTTTGCCAGACAGCTCCCCAACACTCTCTCTATAGATGACTTATCTGAGAGATGTGAGTTAGAATATAAGATTTTGGAACCCAAAGTGAATCCATCATCCTTTTCTTCACCCCCGCAAGATGATAGAATCTCCTCTTTAAAGAGAACAGTGGCGAACATGGCCAAAGTTCTAGAAGGATTGGCCATTACCAAATCCGAGATAAATCAAGTGAATGCTCGACCAAAATTCTTTTCCAAGTCAAATTATAATGGTAGGCGGCGATCGAGATCTCCGCAATCCTTTAATAAATATGCTCCAAAGAACTGGTGTTATAATCACCAGAAGTTTTTTTATGCTTGCCAAGTTTGTCTTTGTCGTTTTGAAGAATTTCCGAATGAGTGTCAATTTCCACAGCTGACGGAGAGGACAACAGACCGCAGGCACAAAGGTGCATCAGTATCGGGAAACGTCTGGCGCAGGAAGTAGAAGACCGTACTTTCTGCACATCAACGGCATCAACGGCATCAACGGCGCTACAGGGAAGAAGCCAACTACAATCCGACATCCCTGTCGACTCTTTTCGTCCACACCGAATTTTTCACATAGAGAACCAAACAGACAATGCCGGTCGCAATCACCAGCCTATTTGTTTGCATGACCCGGCCAAACAGCCCAACGAACTTCTGCACCTTCTTGATTTCAAAACTGGCGAAAAGTTCATCGTAGACACAGGTGCGGCAGTCTCAGTTCTCAAAGGTGATTCAATGGCCGAGATGTCGCTAGGCGTTTATCTCGCAACAGCTACAGGCGAGCCCATACCAACTTATTTCTGCCAATACCGCACACTCAACATAGGTCTACGACGTGAATTTTCCCACAAATTCATCATTGCCAAGGTCTCACATAATATAATAGGCCTTGATTTCCTTCTAAAATTTCGGCTTATTGTTGATCTTGCCAATCAAAAGATCATCGACCCCTCCACAGGAATTGAACAACATTTTGGACACTTGCCTCCAAGCGTTTGGAGTTACAGGTCATTCAGCCAACCCCAGTGCATCATTCAGCAGAGATATCAGCAGCTCTTCGAAAATACAAATCGCTTTTCGATCTTAACAAGTCAGAGCTACGAGTCTCAAACACGATGCATCATATCGTCACAGAAGGACAACCTATTGCACTCAAGAAGCGACCACTGGCTCCTGCTAAGCTGAAAGCTGCCCAAGAAGAATTCTCAGGGCTTTTGGAAGAGGGAATCATCAGACCATCGAAAAGTTCATGAGCGTCACCACTGCACTTAGTCTCAAAATCAAACGGATCGTACAGAGCCTGTGGAGACTACCGTAAGCTAAATTCAATGACAAAATCTGATGAATATCCTATTCCAAATATCAACACTTTACTTAAAAAACTCAACGGCAGCAATTTCTTCTCAGTGATTGACCTCAGACAAGCGTACCATCACATCCCGGTAGCACCAGAGGATATCAAGAAAACTGCAGTCATCACTCCATTTGGCCTTTTTGAATATCTTTACATGCCTTTTGGACTTAAGTGTACTACTCAGACATTTCAAAGATTCATAGACAACATACTTCGCGACGACTCTGCTTATTGTTTGTCATATCTCGATGACATTATGGTATTCAGTCCAGATCTAGAATCTCATGCGAAACATCTACGAAATGTCCTCTCACGCTTATCCAACCACGGACTCAAGATCAATTGTGACAAGACGCAGATTGCAACTTCATCCGTCGACATCTTGGGGCATCGTATCACGGCCCAAGGTATTCAACCGTTGCCGTCAAAGACGAATTAAATCAAGAATGTCAAGTCACCAAGGACTTTGAGCGATTTGCAGAAAATCCTGGGAGTACTAAACTATTATCGCAAGTTCCTTCCAGGACTTTCAAAACAACTTTATCCTTTGTGCAGGCACCTGCGGAACCGAAAAGGACTTAGCAAGAATTCCATCATTGCTTCGTCATCCGAAGACGATGAATTACTTCGACTTGCCATCAACTCGTTAAAAAATGCCACAATGCTAACGCATCCAGATTTCGAAAAGCCATTTCTACTCACGACAGATGCTTATGATTTCGCTATTGGAGCCACTTTGGAACAAGAGATCGACGGAGTTCGGAAGCCTATCAGTTTCTACTCGCGTACTCTCCAACCAGTAGAAACGAGGTACGACACTTTCGGCCGAGAACTTCTCGCCATCCACGACGCAGTGCGCCATTTTATCAGCATCATTGGCAGTAGCAGATTTGTTGTTTTCACAGATTATGCACCACTAGTTAGCGCACTTCGAAACGCAACTTCATCTATCGCCAAGTACCCTGCCAGAGTGGAAAGACGGCTTTCTCGTCTAAGCGAATGGCAATTTGACGTCATTCACGTCAAGGGCAAACAGAACTTCATTGCAGATGCCCTGTCCTGGCCAGACGTCTCTCTACAACCACCTTCGCCGTCACCATTCACTGTCAACTCCGTGGCACTCAGTGAACCTGCACTAACGCCAACTCTCCTGCAAACTGAACAACGCGGTGGCATTCACATTCAAAGATCAATAGCCCGTCACCCAACCAAGTTCATATTCCGTCTGTGGGAAGGCTTACCAATCGTTTACTTCACGGGTACGCATCCCAACAAGCCAGTTCTGCCGACCAGCCTTCAGAGAAAAGTTTTTGATTCAATTCACTCAATTTCCCACCCAGGAAGCCAAGCGACTGTCCGACTTCTTACAGATCGTTTCTGGGGTCACAGACTTAGGCAGAATGTTAAACGATGTGTCTCAGAGTGTGCAATTTGTCAGAAGAACAAGATCACACGACACACTCGTTCTAAGTTGCAACATTTTTGATCTACTTCTCGCCTAGCCATCGTCCACATCGACATAGTTCATCTGACAAAGGTTCAAGGTTTCAGCTACCTTCTAACTATGATCGATGGATTTACACGGTGGCCTGCGGCATTACCTCTTGGCACCATTTCTGCAGACGAAGTAACTAACGGTTTTATCTCTGCATGGATATCCAATTATGGTGTTCCCAATTAGGTCATCACGGACAGAGGCACTTGCTTCTCATCTGATCGTTTCAAAACCACCTTGCGGTACATGGGATGCATCTTACGCCAGACGACTGCCTACCATCCCCAGGCTAATGGCATGGTAGAGAGAATGCATAGGGAACTCAAAGCTGCTTTATCATCCTCGTCCATTAATGGCAACTGGGTCGATGCACTACCTTTAGTTCTGCTTGCCATGCGTTCCCGTACTCGTGATCCATTAAAACGTCTGCGTCACAACTCTTGTATGGCATGGATCTACGCCTGCCTAGTCAGCTCTCACGTCTACTACCGGCACAAGATGACCCACAAGACGAAGCTACCCGCCTTCGACTTCATTTCGGTAACATGTCCGAACAGCAGCCGAGACACGCCTCGTCCAGTCTTCGTTCACCCACAGCTCCACAGCTGCAAGAGAGTACTCGTTCGTAACAATAATGCTGTTGCACCACTACAACCCAAGTATCGCGGTCCTTACCCGATTTTACTCAGACAGCCAAAATACTTCATCATTATGCAAGGCGCTACACCGACATCAGTAAGCATAGACAGGTTGAAACCGTTTATCGAACCACCTGATCCTGAGAGCGTTCAACCTTCTACACACGTCTCAGGCTCCGTCTGCCCACAATCTCAATAACCTGCTTTGTATAACGCGTAATTAATTTTTTTTAAACATTAACATTAACTATAAAATTTTTTTTAACCTTTCGTTGTTTTTAGTATTTGTCTCACGTGGCATAACCAGCTGTTCTTAGCTAACAATTGTGTAGCATTTTTGAACAGTTCTTTGGTATTAAGCCATCTCTGAGGCAATGTTCGTGTACATATTTTTATGCAGTTACCTTTCATTTTAATGTATATATTTTTACATTATAATGTATTTCTCACACATGACATCACACTGCCTATTTTGGTATGACCAGCTACTTAGAGCTAATGCTTTCGTGTAGCAACACTAAGTAGTGATCAGCTTCATATCATGGTACAGGCCACTTTCAATGCATATCTCAACTTTATCAATTGCACAAGACCACTCTACAAATGTCATGACCACAACGTCGAGCACTCTAGCTCCTTTGGTCGTATACAAACACATTGACAACGATCCAACCTGCTTAGGTTTTAACTTAAACCAGGCAAATTCAGAGGCGATTTACCTCGAAATCTTCACGCTGCGGCTCCAAAAACTTGCACTGCTCTATTTTGCCTCACGTGCTATGACCGACCACTAGAGCTAACAATTTGTGTAGAAATTCCTAGTGGTTACCTGGCATCATATCATTGTTGAAGCAACCAACAAGCATATTTAAGCCAAGCACTTATGGTTCATCATATTTTTGCTTAACTTGGTTCGAACTCTGTCATGCATTTCTTATCTAGCCTCGCAGAGAGGAATTTTTTTTCCATTTTTTCAGAGAGGAAAGTGTTGTAACGACACAAATCAATGGCCGACATATTGCGTAAACTAAATTTAAATTTATTTACGTTGCACCAATGAGAAAAAAGCGAAATTGCCGTTTAACCACGTTTAACCAATAGTGTGCAAGTAGACATATTACATGCTATTTAAGCACGGTAATTTACCATGCAAGTCAGTTGTGGCATTTGCATTCTACCTGCTTCACGCGTGTGCGTTCTGTCAGCTGTCAATACCTATGCTGGTGATTTGATAGTTTTACCAACAACTAACTATATCCGTGACTCATCGTGTTGCGGTATACCGGAGAGACGAGCCAATTAAGTGCAGAACCTGCAGGAGGCCATCCACTTCTTGATTACAGCTCAACCACGGGAGCGACAACTCAACCAGAGTCCACCCAAGGCTCTAGGACATCTTCACACTCTGAAGACTTCAAGAGAACGCATTACCAGGCCCTCTTAAGGGCCCCCCATATCAGTAACTAATCTCTATTCAGAGCAACTTAACCGAGTTTGTAACGTCGTACGGCATTTACTTGAAGCCGGGGCGTTTACAGTATAAAGACTTTGAATTGTGCGCCATTTTTAGTTTTCGAGTATACTGCCTGTTGACCGGTTGTAACTTCCTCGGCCTGCTGCATTTATTTCATTTTTTTCATTTAAAGTTTACCTATTTGTACAATATACACCTGCTAACACTGTCTTCTATTTTTATTTATGCACGTATTTGGGGACGTTCTGGAACAGGTAATTGAAATTTCTTTATTTTCGCGTCTTTTTCTTTCCAGATTATTTGCTTGGGTGTTTTTAAACGTGAAAGGGTTCACATTCCGATTGCCTAACATTAAGTGTCAAGTTAATAATTAAATTCGATCGACATGGAATCTCATCTTCAATTTGAGGACACTAGCAAGTTGGCACAAGATATGGCAGGTATGAATTTAGCATATATGAATGAAAATAAAAGCTTATCAGGTTTAATTGCACATATTACGACTGATCACGATCTGGCATCTATGGGGTTCTCAGACACCAATAGGTTAGGAGCCTCTACAAAATTTGGCGACCGCGCCAGTCCAAGACTTTTAAGTCTACCTCAATATAAATCTGAAAAACATTCAAGTTGGGTCGGAGATGCTCAAATGATTTTTAGCGCTTATAATATCGTAAACCCTATGGAGAAATTTGTTGCAGCATGGATGGCATTGCCTGAGAATTTCCGAAACGCCTTGGTATTTTTCAGAGACATAGCTGTTGAAGAAAAACCATACAATGCATTTGTGTTATTAATGGCTGAAATCCAAAAGAGATATCAGCCTGGAAGATTGACACAAATGTGCGAATTATTACGCTTAGTAAAGATGGGGCGTCAACTACCATCAGAGTTTTACGAACGGTTTTGCACGAAATCTTCCAGGTTGAATATATCCAGAGATGTTGTAAATTCTATTTTTATAGCTGAGTTACCATCTAGGCTTAGAACCACATTCGAAGTATTTCAAATTATGAACATTGATTGGCCAGCAAAACTCAGACGGCTAGACGGACTGTATAAACAGCAGGAACCACAAGTACATGCTGTAACAGCAGCTTCTGTCATGATGCAGCCAGTGCGGGCGGATGCCAAAACCAACCTGACTATACAAGAAACCTTGCGTTGCTTATGTAGAGAAGTTGCTAGTATACGTCGAGAAATTTCGCAACTTCAGAGTCACTCACGTAAACGCTTCGAAGGGACACGCGGATGGTGTAAGGCACATTGCGAATACGGACGAAGTGCAAATTGCCAAAGTGAGAATTGTATATACCCGCGATTAGGTGGACCCAGATGGAAAGGAAGCACTAAACCGGTAGAGAGAAATCCTTCACCGGGAAATAGATGAAACCCACGCGAGTAGGAGCCGTAGCGGGGTTCCATCGCAAAGGCTCCGAGATATGCCTATAAAAGGTAGACATATGGCAAAGATTAAAAATGAGACAGGACCAGTTTGCACCGATACAGAGGGCAAGAGATTCAGTTTCTTACTAAGCGGAGATCTGGAAAACATTACCGGATTACCCAGTAACAAATTCATTGTTAAAGATGAATTATATGGATTCGAATTTCTCATCGATACGGGCGCTGAGTTAAGCAGTGTTAGGTCAGACGTGGTGGAAGCAGATTGCCCCACATTTGATTATCAACTATGGGCCGCTAACGGTAGTCCAATAGGAGTCAAAGGGATGAAAGAAATGTCGGTGACGTTAGGCCAGAAATCTTCCTTTACATGAAATTTTCTTGTAGCCGATGTCAAGGACTATATCATTGGGATGGGTTTCTTGACAAATTTCAAGCTAACATTAGACCCCAAAGCTAGGACTATCGCAGAAGGTGTAGGAATGCCAACACATACACAATCTAACACATCGGCAGTTAGAACAGTTCTTTTACCCCGTCCAACTGTCGCACATGACTTTGTCGATATCATTTAGAAGCACCTAGCAGTGTTTCAGCCTTTCAGTGCCAAAAGGATGGGATTGAAGACAGGAGTAGAACACCAAATAGAATTGGTGGCTCTATTGTCTTGTTCACCAAACGCTCAACCTTTGGCACAACACAAGCAACATGTTGCTTTGTCCGAATATCACCATTTGCGCAAAGAGGGGATTTGTAGAAGGTCAAATTCCAATTTTGCTTCCCCAATAGTGGTAGTTCCCAAACCTGAACCTGGTCAATGGAGGGTTTGTGGAAATTATCGTCTATTAAACTCAGTGACGAAGGGTGATTCTTATCCTCTCCCTAACCAGAGTACTTTGCTCCGAGATATAATGGGATATGAGGTTTATTCAATTTTAGATCTCCAGAAAGCGTACTATCAAGTACCAATGGAAGAAAGTTCGATACCACTCACCGCAGCCAGATTCCAGGAGGGGGATCGCATGAATTTCTTCGAATGCCTTTTGGTTTGAAAAATGCCAGTCAGACATTCTAGCGTTTGGCTGAAGAAATCCTTCAGAATTGTCCATTTGCGAGGGTGTATATAGACGACATAATAATTTTTAGTCGCTCATGAGACGAACATCGCACGCATTTGGAAACGGTTTTGACCAGGCTGGAACAATATGGATTAGTGGTCAAACCTAATAAGAGTAACATCGGATGCTCTTCAGTTAAATATCTTGGTCATATACTTTCCAAAGACGGAATTAAACCTTTGGAAGATAAGATCCAAGCTATTAAGGACGTAACGGAACCCCGAACCGTACGTCAGTTGCGAAGGTTCTTGGGTATGATCAGCTATTATCGTCGATTCATTCCAGGTCTAGCCGGAATTCTAGGATCGTTGACACGCCATCTTACTCGTGAAAAGAGCACGATCAAGAAGTCTTGGCCTATAAACTTGAGTCCAGAAGACCGAGAAAATTTCCAAAAGGCTACGGAAATGTTAAGTGACATAACCACATTAGCACCTGTAGATTGGGAAAAACCTTTCGAGCTAATCACAGATGCCTCAAATGTTGCATTAGGGGCAGTGCTACAGCAAAGAGATCAGGACGTAGTAAGACCGATTGGGTTTTATAGCCGTAAGCTTAATGATCGAGAGAAACGTTATGATACGTTTAGTAAAGAGCTTCTAGCAGTGTATGCCGCAGTGCTACACTTTGAGCATTTCTTAGATGGTCATAAATTTATATTATTGGCCGATCATAAGCCATTGATCAGTATACTTGGTAAAACAGCGAGGCTTAATTACTCTCGTAGAGTAAATTCCCAAATAACCCGGTTATCAGAGTTCGATTTCACTGTCTCACATCGCTGCTAAGGGGAATGTGGTAGCCGATGCACTTAGCAGACCGAATGAAGCCGATGTCGAGCGGATATTTTAAGGTCCGTTAAAGAATTTAGATAATTATATGCATGATTTAGTAGTCAAATCGAGGAAGCGCAAGGATTGGATCCCTTTACGTTATTTTCTTGCAAAAGACCAGGATATGTTTGTAAGCTCATAAGTGGAAAGTGGTTGGTATGCGAACCGTTTAGAAGTCAACCACGACCATATGTGCCGTTGGAGTTACGGGCCAAGAATATCCAAGTGTTACACGACATGGAACATCCATCCATTAAAGCCACCATTCGATTAATTAACGAAAGATACGTATGGACGCACATGTTTAAAGACATACGGGTATAGGTAATATCCTGTGCCATGTGTCAAACGTGTAAGGTGTGGAGACATACCAGAACCGAGATAAAGAATATTGGGATACCAATTGGACGATTCAGACACGTACACATAGACATTGTCGAAATGCCTGAAGTTAATGGAAACAAATACTAGCTGACCATGGTAGATAGATTTAGCTGTCAATTTTAAGTGGCGATTTTAAAAGACATGACAGCGCAAGAAGTCTTGTTTGCATTTCTACGTAATTGGATATCGCATTATGGTGTTCCGGAAAAGGTCACTAGTGATCGTGGTAGTCAATTTGTGTCCGAGATTTTCGTAAGATCCCTCAACATCATGGGAACCACTGTAATACATACTAGCGCGTATAACCCACGGGCGAATGGGATGGTAGAAAGGCTACATCGTGAACTAAAAGCTGCATTAAGGTGTACTAGTGAAACAAGCTGGATACACGATCTTCCTATAGTACTACTCGCCATGCGCAACATATATAAGGCACAATTAAGTACTTCAATAGCAGAACTGGTTTATGGATAACCATTAAGTTTACCTGGAGATCTTCTAATAGAAACTCCCGTAGTCTTGATTGGGCTTCTAGTTATGTAGATTGGTTTATAGGAGCACTTAGAGATAAGATGTGTCCGACCAAGACTAGAAAAGCAAAAACCAAGTGCTATGTGTCCTCTGATCTAAGATCGGCTTTCCATGTGTATGTAACTAATAAAAATAGGAAGAATTGCCTGACACCATTTTTCGAAGGACCATATAAGGTCAAGAGGATGACTGACAAGAATGTCATCATAGAGATAAATGGAATTGAGTATTGTGTTACATTGGATCGTTGAATTCTCCAGTTTATCTGGTTAGACAATAGGACTGAATTAACAGATGCGTTGAATGACCATCATTCTATGGGCGAATCTGATGTGTTCAATCCCATCATACAAGCACATAACGAAATGCAGAACTCAGAAGACGCGTTGCTAATATAGTAAAATCTTATTCTACCAATTAACAAGATGAAAACTGTTTGGCAATACCAAATGACACGGAAGAACCAGTGACAACTGTACAGGGCGTGATGCCGACTTCAGGGGCGCCATTATGCATAACTCGTTCTGGAAGATTGCAACGTCAGCCAAGGAATCATGATTACGTCTACTACTAGCCGTCTTTTTTGAGAAGGTGGTGTATGTGGAGGGAGATAATTCCTCCGCCAAAATTAAAGTGAAATTAACTGATAAATTTAAACCACCTTCGCTGATTGAAAAGAATTTTATTTAAAAGAAATTATTCATTTATTTTCCAGAACTTTCTTTGTTTAAATACTCGACTGTATAAAGACTTTGAATTGTGCGTCATTTTTAGTTTTCGAGTATACTGCCTGTTGACCGGTTGTAACTTCCTCGTCCTGCTGCATGTATTTCATTTTCTTCATTTAAAGTTTACCCGATTTCTACAATATACACCTGCTAACACTGTCTTCTATTTTTATTTATGCACGTATTTGAGGACGTTCTGGAATAGGTAATTGAAATTTCTTCTTTTTCGCATCTATTTCTTTCCAGATTATTTGTTCGGGTGTTTCGTAACGTGAATGGTTTCACATTCCGATTGCCTAACATTAAGTGTCAAGTTAATAACTAAATTCGATCGACATGGAATCTCCTCTTAAATTTGAGGACAGTAGCAAGTTAGCACAAGACATGGCAGGTATGAATTTAGCAGATATGAATGAAAATACAAGCTCATCACATTCTATTGCACATATTGCGACTGATTACGATCTGGCATCTACAGGATTCTCAGACACCAATAGGTAAGGAGCCTCTACATAGTCACTAAAATTGGAGAGTCTATGAGGCACCAGGCTCGGGTAGCCATATACACGGAATTATAATCTAACTTAAAATAACTTAATTTCTCAACACTTTCTCTTAAATCAAATCTCTTAAGTTCTTCGGATAATTGATCTGTATCCTCGCACTTAGAGTAGTGTAACACGCGGCTCCGCGTTACAACCCAACAATGTTCAATTTTGACAAATATAGTGCTTTTTAAGGTCAAATAATCTAACTCTGTTTTTACACAATATTTCTCTTAACTGTGATTTTAGAAACAATCTCTGTTAGTATCAAGCAGTTTTAATTGAGATTTCTTGAGCTGCAATTTTAATTGTCATTAATAGGGTTTTGTTTATTAAATATACACACCCGCGCGCAATACACAGGGAACATGTGGTGGATTATAGTGCATATGCGGTTCAATAGTTTTTCTTTGCATTCAGATATAATTTCATGCATCAGGACATCAGATGTTCCGCAATCACATTCACAAATTCTATAGTTCAATGGATTATTATAATTAAACAAGTCAAAACCATAGCAAATAGTGGATTAATTATTTGTGATGTTTTTTCAAGACTAATTTTGTCAGTGACAATACTTATCAGTGACTTTATTTATATCATCACATATTTTCAATCATTAACAGGTATTCATCACGATTCAGGCGTTTGTGAATTGATTATTATTTGTGTTGATAATATATCGTTTTGTTGCCGTCTAGAGCACGGTCCGTTTTGTTTAACTGTGAATTGATAATTACTTGTGTAGGAGACATTCAATTTTGTTGACAATATATCGTTTTGTTGCCGTCTAGAGCACGGTCAATTTGGACTAACTGTGAATTTTTTCTTTTCAACATCGTGTACAATATATGTATGATTATTCGACTTAGCCTTCTCACATCACCCATCGGAAAAAGGACGGGGACTGATCATAAGCACGGATATCAACGGCAGCTACCAGGTCTATGTAGGAAGGGTAAAGCATCACGAACTAGATAGCTAATCCGCAAAAATTCCCCTATAGTAGAATAGAATATAAAAGTATCTTTATTTGAATTCAAACCACACATGTTCCACCAAATGGATAATAATAGTAGAAAATGTGCAATAGATGCGAGATAACACATCACATATGTCCATTAAGTTTCTATAATTGTGTCTAATGATTTATCAACATCTGAACATCCAGCAGTAATATCACTGTGTACGCTAAATCAAATTTTGATACCATTATTATGATAAGAGCAAAAAACAGGAGTTTATTTAATCGCATTTGTAAAGTAATTGACGATATAAATAATAATGAATTTATCATCGATGTTCTCTGACCCAATAATAGGACATTTGAAGGTACTATTTGAGTGTAATATTTTTCATAAATGAGAAACGTGACTAATAATTATTCATTTGTAATGGTGGCTAGAATGATGATGTATGACGGATTGTTAGTAGTGATGTATTAATTTCATTATCAATCAAATATAATTTCATTTTTTAATACGAGCGATAATACTACATTTCAGTATATTATATCGTATACTTCTTGTTTTACATTATTTTGTATCGATTCTTGGGTATGATATCTGTAAATATATGCGTATGAAATAGATTAGATGATAACGTTGAAACAGAATAAACAGATACATCAGTATTCATAAAATTAAAACATTCATGGTCAAACACTACAAAATAATTCTCGGAAAAGCTTCCATTTAATTCTGGAACATTAAACGTGTGCCATCTTAATAGTAGGATTCTTTCATTTGCTGCTCATGTTGTTTTATCGTAAAATAATTTTTTGTGATGCATTATAATACGCGGCTCCGCGTTACAACCCAACGATGTTCAATTTTGACAAATATAGTGCTCTTTAAGGTCAAATAATCTAACTCTTTTTACACAATATTTCTCTTAACTGTGATTTTAGAAACAATCTCTGTTAGTTTCAAGCAGTTTCGCTGAAATGGTATTTTGCATATCTACGGCTGCCTGACAAACTAATCCGATCACGCTCTGAAACGGCGATAACGATGAATGAACCGGCATTTCTGTTTCCACTTCGCAGTTTCTGACAGTATAAGGCTCAGAATCGGCCGATCCGTCCTACGCGTCAGCAACATAGTCCAATATATAAACGCAAAGATTTTGATATCTGCAAATGGTTCTTCGTCAACAACGACATGGATAACAGGATTCTAGCCAAACCGAAGCGCGGTCCTTATCGTGTGTTAGATCGACGTCAGAATTACATCATTTTGGAGATTAATGGCAAAGCCGAAGCTGTCTTCAACCACAGATTATCTCCGTCCGACGTTGGTCCAAATGACTCGCTGTTTCGCAAAGTTGACCTATCGGGCGGCAAAGAAACGGTGATTCCACCTCCAAACAGTTTAGCTGACCACGGACTGACACCAACAACTGAGCTAACTAACGCCGACACGCCGCCGCGAGATATAGAGGAACCAGAATCAGTGTAGACAGAGCCAACATCAGTGGTTACACGTTCCGGTGGAGCCTTAACACCTCCTGTAAGGTTAACCCCCTTCATTGTGTACTAATTTTCATTGTCGGGGGTGGGGGTGTATATACGCGGCTCCGTGTTACAATCTAACGATCTTTTTACACAATATTTCTCTTAACTGTGATTTTAGAAACAATCTCTGTTATTTTCAAGCAGTTTTAATCAATATTTCTTGAACTGCAATTTTAATTGTAATTAATAGGGTTTGTTTAATAAATATACACACCCGCGCGCAATACTTTGGGAACATGCAGTGGATTATAGTGCCCTTGTGGAATTACTCTTCTTCTTTGAATTATTCTCAGTTTATACAAGTAATGACTGTTCGTATATGATTCTACGTATCAGAACATCAGAATACAATGGATTATTATAATTAAATAATTTAAAAACCAACCAAACAGTGGATTAATTATTTGTGATGTTTTTTCAAGACTGTTTTTACACGATTTTTATCCATCAATTATCAGTGACAATATTTTCCAGTGACTTTATTTATATCATCATATATTTTCAATAATTTATATGTACTCATCACGATTCAGACGTTTTGTTTAACTGTGAATTGATAATTACTTGTGTTGACAATATATCGTTTTGTTGCCGTCTAGAGCACGATCCGTTTTGTTTAACTGTGAATTGATGATTACTTGTGCTGATAATATATCGTTTTGTTGCCGGCTAGAGCACGGTCAATTTGGACTAACAGTGAATTTAATTTTTTTTTTGCAACATTGTTTACAATATACGTATGATGATTTGACGTAGCCTTCTCACATGACACATCAGAAAAAGGTCGGGGACTAATCATAAACACGGATCTCAACAGCAGCTACCAGGCATATGTAGGAATGGTATAGCATCACTAAATAGATAGCTACCCCACAAAACCTCTTACATTAGCTACAAAACCTCCTACAACATTTCTTTTAAAAAATTCTATCGTCACAACTGTGTCAGTTAACTGATCCTATTTCTAAATATTCAAACCCTCTAGTTATTCGTTTATAATACGCTTGCAACGTCTTGACGACTATTGTTAGAATATTAAGAGTCATTGCACCTAAATTCACTATTATGTTACAAAACGCAGAGCGAATTCAAAAAGTTTAGATACAATTGATTTAATTTATTAATCTTTTAAATTTTTCTTTCAAAATCAATTTTATTAATGAGACATAGTAAATAAAAATTTGTGATTTCCAATTGCCTAGAAGACCAGGAATATCAATCATATCAGATTAGTTCTATGAATAAAAAAATCAATTTCAAAACAATTCCTCAAATTCGTAAATAAATTCACTATTCGTATTATCAAACGATAGTATCAGTTTTACTTTCCAATGTTATTAACAACAGTCATTCGGAAGTATGCAGAAAGACCTATGGATGCATTTAAGCTTAGCAAATAGAATAGAATAGAATATCTTTATTTGGATTCAAACTACACATGTTCCATCAAATAATAAAATTAGAAAATGTACAATATAAGAAGATATCACATTACACAAATATATGCAATTAGTTTCATGTAGATAAGTAAATCTCACTAGTTGTAGTGTACAATATACCAACATAAGAAAGTTCGGCTGTAAATTTTCGAAAAAGAGAATAACTTGCCCACAACATTCCCCACCAAAGTAGGAGATATTGCATAATGTCCAAATCTAGTTCCAACTTCATGACTCTTTCTTATTGGATTCATATAGGCACCAGTCCACTGGTTCAAACGGAAAACTTTTATGCAATAGCACATCCTCTAGTGGCGTATATAGTGCAGGAGATAGGACTAATTTGTTTCACAACTTTTCTTTGTACAGCTTCTATCCTATCGAACAAATACTTTTTTAATGGATTCCACGTAGCGGCAGTATATTCTAGATTCCATCTAATCCATGTTATATAAATTCTACATTTCATGTCATTCGATAAGATATTTCTATTTATTAGTGCCCATCTGTTCTTGGCAATGCCTACTATCCTTTCAATATGTCTCTCAGCAGAAGCCGTATATTAGAATAGAATAGAATA
>JAQBSW010007267.1:0-41983 GCA_029291075.1 Eudiplozoon nipponicum
TATGTAAAGTGCTTCGTAGATAAATAATATTTTTTTCTGTGATTTTGCTTTATGTAGAATTGTAGAAAATTGGTCAGATTGACAGGGTGCACCCCATTGCCAATATATGATCGGAAATAGCTGATTTTCCTGACTGGTGGCAAGCCTTTGTTAATCAATTTATATATATATATATATATATATATATATATATATATATCTATGCATATATCGGCAATATGACCAACCATTATCTCCAGTATAATTGCAGTACTCTCAAATTCCCGGTATACGTAATCTCATCAAGTGTGCAGAATGTTAGTGGGAGGGAGGAAAGAGAGAAAGTATCGAACATGTGTGGTATATCTGTACTGTTGCAATATATATATATATATATATATATATATATATATATATCCTTCATCCTTTGATTTTGCAAGATTTGTATCATTCAGGGGGTATACTTAAAAAAAGTATGCGTTTATTGTAACAGACGTATGTACAAGCAAAATATTATGCGAAAACTATGTAAATGGAACTTTCTAATGCTATATACTCTCTTTTAAATCTCTACTCTTCGTGAGAACAAAGCCAAATTATTTTGGTTTAAAAGGTAAAGAATTAACATGCTTCCAACAAAGATAATCCAAGATTTGAGTCTGTTAATCTCGCTTTGCAGCATTTAATTTTAGCAAGAGTTTTAGTCACAGGCTGCATTTTAAGTGTATAAAACCTAGCTGAAGCTCTTTTGGCCTGGCTCAGACGATTTTTATTTTAAATCAACCTAAGATAACCACTTGTAAAGTTGATAAGTAGTTGAGCAGTTCACGGGCGAGAAACCACAAACGGTTTCTATAATGAAAAACAATGCTAAATGATGGATATTCTTATTTTTAAACTTTCATTCCAGCCGTTCAGTTATTAAAGAAAATAGAGCTAAATTAATTAATTTCTGCGTCATTGTGTATTTCAAAATTACCTAAGCCCTGATTAGGATCAGAAGGTTATTTGATTTCTATTCCATGCTTTTCATTGAGATATTTCAGCACATTTTCCGGGTACCTTCATCAGTCCGCAGCTCATCACACCAAATAAGGACAAAAAATATTTCGAAGTAAAAAATGTGAAAAGAGTACTATTTTGAATTTTGACGTCGGATAAAGCGAAGCTGAAAAGTCATAAAGATTTTGCGCATTTTCATTTATATTAATGCTCTTTCATCACGCCACTTAAGCCACGAACCATCTGAATTTTTCAGTTATATTCCGAATTTTGCTTTTCCACAGTCATTCATTAAGATGGATACTATACACGTGCCTTTCGACCTGCGGTTCACCTAGCTACTCACTATTTGTCGTTATGAAACAAACTTCAATAATTATGATTGACTTTACCGATATTAGTTAAGACGTTTAATGCGGATTCCTCCTGAATTTTTTATAATGGTGTCGTCCAGCCTAGATTTAATTATCCATAACTCCGCAGTCAGAATGTTTATTTGTGCAGACAATATGGTTACTGAGTTTACCAATCCCTCAGAAGTCATTTTGTTACACACAAATGCTTTATTTTTAATCGAATTTTTATAAGAGTTTGCTCGTATAAAGCACGTCTGCTTAGTAAAATTTAAAAAAAATTATTTCATGTTCAAATCTGTGACTCGAATGCTGCTTCCATCATTGCCCTGACTGATTCATTTTAATTCGGACACTTCCACGAGGACTTTTCATTGTATTTACGTCAGCCATAGATAGTACCATTGGAGCGTTATCGACCTAAAAGTTGGCTACTGATACATCTTCCTCGCTTTCAGGAGTCAGCTTTGGCACCCTACTTAAACGATTACGTGCGAAAACTCATAGTCCACCCATTTCGCACGATACGGACCATCATTTACAGCTTATAGTGCCATGGGCTCGACCTTCGCAACCCTGACATAGTCGCGGACCTTTAGGCGAGTGATTGTAGGTCGTCTGGCGTTGACTTGTCGCTGTGTCGTGCCCACATATACAGTTAGCTGTTTTAGGCATTCCTGAATATCGGCAATGGTGTAGCTCTAATGGGATCCTAGGAGTGCGGGTTCACCTGGCAGCATAATGTACTCTCCATAGACCATGTTTGTCGTAGCACATTCTATAGCTTTTGGTACTGCAAATTGCATAGCCTGCATGACTAAATGTAATTTTTCTAGTGGCATCAACATCGCAATTCCTCTTCCTTGGGTGAGTGAACTCGCACAGCTGTCGCGTTGGTCTGAGAGCGGTAAGTGGTTTCTCGGGAATTTTTTATGTCAAGGTTATTGCACCACTTATTAAATTCTGGACTCGAACTGTGCACCATGAACGGTAACAATAAATTGTGTTGCACCGAACCGACTGAGCCAGCGCTTTTTGAAGCACTTTAAAATCGTCTTTTGTTGTGAATTTCTTCAGTAATACGAACTCGACCCATCGGGTAAAATTATTAACCATGCAAAACACATAAGATACTCCGCCTCCGGCAGTGGACCTAGCAGGTCAATAAGCAGAAATTATTTCCGCGCATTGGCATTAAAAGCAATCGTGATGACCTTTTCCCTTTTTCGTTGTTTACAACGCTAATATATGATTGACAATAACTACAAATTTCTTTGGACATGCCAGGCCAATTCTTTCGCGACTGCAATGTCAAGATGAAGCACCCGGCACCGGGATGTCCCAAAGTTTCATTCCCGAAAGCTGTTAATTCTTGTTCCTATAGACTCAAGCACAAGCTATTGCAATGTTTGTTCTTCCTTTCGTACCAATAAACAGTTTTTCAGGCTCAATGCTTTATATTGTACGGAAACCATCGTGTCGTATTTGACAGAAGAATTATTTTTTGACATGTGGCATCATTTCCCTGTTATTTATATACCTAGCATAGCGGAAATTCTGCTGAGCCCATGGGCTGCCGTATTATCGACACAGGCTTGTTGATGAATTGTTACATCGTATTCTTCGAGCTCTTCAATGTCTTGGTGAACTCGTTTCTTTTCAATACCCAGTGCTTTATGATCGGTAAAGACGTACATATGTCCACCGATAAAATAATATCTCAACTTTCGTGGTGTTCGTTGTACGGCCAGGAGTTACTCTTCTGTGTCGGTACAGTTTTGCTCCGACTTAGTGAGAGTGCGGCTTATATATTTTAACAGTGCTCCTATGCCCGTATCTGATGCGTCTGTAACAATTGACATACTACCTACCGGGAAAGTCAAAATAGTTGCGTCTATTAATTTCTATTCATATATGATAAACGCTACTTGAGCCTCCTCTGTCCAAAAAAACTCCATATTATCACAAGTTAAATTGGACCATGGTTGCTGCGTAACCATCATCCCTGCGAGATATGGCCTATATAAAATTGCCATACCAATAAATCAGCACAATTGTTTTCTAGTAGTGGGCACTGGATATTCCTTGATAGGCTGTACATTAGAATCTAATTTCCTACATACCTCTACCAAGACTGAGTGGCCCAGGGACCGCATCTGCAGACCTTTATGAACATTTTTCTGTTTTAAACACGAATGCTTTGTTTGTAATAAATTATTTATAGGCGTTTGCTCGTAAAGCAAGTTGTGGTCGTTCAAATAGAGTTGACCATTGCGTTGCTGAACGCTCCAAGGAAACCGTGGATGACGATTTTTAGAAATCGTATATTAGTATAACTGAAGTTGTCGTTCTGGTTTACGGCGATGAATGAAATAGAGTGCTTTTCGGCTAATGCTGTGTAGACCAACACACGAAAGGCCATTACGCGGTCAAGAGAAGCAGGAGTGTGTCAAATACGTCCAAGCTAGATTAATTCGGTCATATGTTTATGACATGTAAGCGTGAATTGCAGAAGAGTATGTCTCCTAGACACGTCGTTGGCGAATTAAAGTAGGGCAGCTAATTACCATGTCTGTCTTCATATGTTGTTTATATGGAAAATTAATAAACCGTTTTGCTATGCTTTGATTTAATGACGCTCTGTTAAAGAAAGTTTCACCACAACCTTGGTGGTTGGTTTTTACATTTGTGTACGCAGCGTATACGACTATTATTCCGTCCGCCCGGAATAGATATGTAGACCCTTCGTTGAGGAGAGCCTAGCAACATGAACCTTGTGGTGGGTATTGGTAACTGTGTACACGGCAGTAAAACTACTAATCGTCCGCTATGAAACGATGTTATGATTCGGTGCGTGAAGCAACAAGCAGCTCTACGCTGTTGGTTGGATTGGTATTTATGTGTTCGGCCGATGAATAAGTAACCCGTCCACTAAAAATTGATAAGTTTAATGTTCGTTGAGAAGATTCCGGCGGAACCACCCCGGTGGTTGGTACCGGTGTTCTGCGTGACGATTAGTAACGCCCTTAATAACTGACTTGGTGCGAAAGCCGGCAAATATAAGGTAGTCTTAGCATCACATTGATTATTGGTGTTAAATGCTTGGCCACTGGTAAATGATGACCTACGAAATGACGGACAATGAAAATCCGTGGATTAGATCTAGCTGTATACTATGGCTTATTAGAATTTTATGTCGAGGAAGGGAATGGTATAGTAGGGAATTCAAACATAGCTGAATGCCTAGCTAGCTCGTCGTTATAGTTGTCTAGATTTATAACTAGCTGACTTCCTGAGTGTTCATTATCAGGAATAATTTTATGTGCTTTTAAGTTTACCGATTTGGATTGCTTAAGTGGCTATTAAGTTAAGAAACTATTCATTTATATGGTTTAAATCAAGCTTGCGAGCTAGAAGTAAACACCAATCCAATTTTATTTAACCAGTCGTCGAACAACATAGCAAAACTACCGCCAGTCGCGCGCACTGACGCGTTTCGACATTCTATGATCATCATCAGAGTACAAAAGAAAACTAACTAGCGAGGATCAAACAGTTTTGCATATATACATGTAGATTTTGTGGTTTATTTCTTCCACGATCAATGTATTATGGTATCTGGACAATTTGCAAAAGCAAACTCAATGATCTCAGTAGATAATATAATGAGATCAAAATACATTGTTGAAAGGATGGAGTTTCGGACTATCGAAATATATTCTTTAAATCAAGTTTGCGAGCTTAAAGTAAACAACAATCCCATTCTATTTAACCAGTCCTCGAACAACAAAACAAAACTACCGCCAGTCGCAACGCACTTATAGACAATACAATTAGACAATAATTGATTGCGCGGGTGGTGGTAACAATACCTCAAATCAAGTTTGCGTGCTTGAAGTAAACACCAATCCCATTGCATTTAGCCAGACCTCGAACAACATAACGAAACTACAGCCAGTCGTAATGCGCTTGTTTTTCGACGACTGGTTAAATACAATGGGATTGGTGTTTACTTCAAGAACTTGATATAAAGAATTGTTACCACCACCCGCGTAATCAATTATTGTTTAATTGTATATATTTTGTAATATATTTTTGCAGAATACTTAAATACATCTTTAAATTTTTTAAATTTTTTTGGGCTTTTTGTGTTACCATTTGTGTGACTATTGAACGATCCCTGAAGATGACCAGAGGAACGAGTGGTCGAAACACCAAAACAACGCGAATTCTCATGAACATTTAAAGAGAAAAAACGGTAACATTCAAAGAAGTTGCGCTGCCTGAAGATGCATTGTTATTCAAAGCCAAATTATAATCCAATTTATCTGTTTAAAAATTAATATCATTAACCATAAAAGTCTAAACACGTCTAGGTGAATTTAAATATAAATAAGTCAAAATGGGAGGTGTGTTAAATACTGACAGTAAATTCGATTTGTAGAAAAATATTACAGAAGAACTTAAGAATTCATTTTACGCCTAGGTAGTAACCAATCTTTTAGCAAATCTCCATGTAGCACATATAATAATTGTTAAATGGCAACAAAGCAGAGATTATTAAACTATTGAAAGCGCTGAAATATCCTGTAAATGTAAGCTGAAACTAGATTCCACAACGCATTATTTAAGCTGACGCTGTATTTTTCTCAGTTTCAGTAACGTAACTATTGTGCAGTCACAATGATTCGCGGAAATTGAGAGCTCATTACATTGGTGATGCAAAATGTATTAGCAACTATATATTGACTGCCTACTTTATGAATATAATACAATTTATTCTAGGCGCTTTACTGATGTAGCCTTTAATAAACTCTGATGACAGAAAGCAGATGATGCAGAGGACTGACGGAAACATGTTATCAAGATCAAAGTAAAGTAAAACTTTCGATTTTTTATTGAAAAGATGTTATTTTTTAACTGATTATGCAACAGACGTTTTTATTAACTGAATTAGTCTATTTAAAGACTAGTTATGGGTATTCGTTTTGTTTAATTTATTTATTATGACGCAATACACACATATATATATATATATATACACATATATATACATATATATATATATATATATATATATATATATAGAGAGAGAGAGAGAGAGAGAGATGTTTTAATTCGCATTTGATAAAAGTACCTATCTGTTACAATGCACCAATATTTATAGAAGAATGTGTAGTTCAACTTTCCCACAATTATTTCAAGGTTACAATCTTGATATAAGCACCTGACTCATTAATTACTTACATGTGTCAGTATAAACTAACAATTGTATAGTGTATAAAAGGCAATTCATCTGCTTCGGAATCTGGTGCTCTAACCACTGAGCCACCCTGCCGCACACTACACACAATTTTCAGTTATATACTAACTAATGTAACTTATATGTGGCATCCATTTAGACCCAAAGCTCAGTGGTTAGAGCACCAGATTCAAAAGCATATGTACCCAGGATTGAGCCCTGTCCGTGGCAAATTCTGGCCAGTACGTGATGAGTTCTCAATAAGGATGAAATCGGGCTAGAGTATAAATTACCTTTTCTACACTATACAATTCTTAGTTTATGCTGACATATATAAGTAATTAATGAGTCAGGTGCTTATATCAAGATAGAAGCATTGATATTAATAATTGTTATCATCGCCCGCGCAACCAATGTTCGTTTAACTTCCCAAAATTTGTTGACCACTTAAAAAGTGAGATTAGCGACGTAATGCTGGCTCATACGGATTAGTTGCCAGTAAGCATGAAACGCATGCACAAATAAGATTACACATATTGTTCATGCTGACTTTGGAATATATTTGTGATAATATTGGTAGTAAATTTTTAAAAGGTATGTATTACCCAAAAGATAAAAACAAATATAAATGAAGACTGTATAGAGACATCAGTGCAGGTGAGAATTTACTTCGTTTAGATACAGGTTGTAAGCAATGCCTATAAACAAAATTGTCATAAATTTAGATTACGCAACTGCTATAATTAAAGTTATATCAGCACTAATGCAAAGTTATCTGAAGCTGCATTTTTTCTAATTGCATTGTTGCTACAACAAACTTTAATTGCAATGTCATGTTTTCACAGACCATATTTTATAATGATGCCTATCTTTGTAATTCGTGTTTTTTTAAATATCAGAGAACTGCAAAAGTATGTAGTTTAACTGGAGCACAACTGTCTACTGCGAATTGTGTTTCAGTGCGACAGGGAATCACCAACCAAGAATATTTTTACATAGTGTATGTACTAAATTTCGGTCAATGAATAATTTGTTAATCTAATAAGAAAAGACCGTCAGACCTAATCACCTATTAATTTAATAATCTTTGAATGCGCGGGTAGTGATAATAATTATTTAATTAAAGTTTTTAAGCCTTGAATAAACATTAATCCCGTTGTATTTAACCAGTCACACACGGCCAAACTACTGCTAGTCACACATACTGACGCGTTTCGACCGTCCATGATGATCATCAAAATATGACAACAAACTGAATAGCGAGGATGAAACCGAAATACATATATATTGAAAAAACATTCGATATCCGGCTGTTACTTTAATAAACACGGGTAAATTGTACTTGACTGGGAATACTTTAAATCAAGTTTGCGAACTTGAATTAAACACCAATCCAATTGAACTTAACCAGTCGTCAAACAAAATAACAAAACT
Source organism: Eudiplozoon nipponicum (assembly GCA_029291075.1). Classification (NCBI taxonomy): domain Eukaryota; kingdom Metazoa; phylum Platyhelminthes; class Monogenea; order Mazocraeidea; family Diplozoidae; genus Eudiplozoon; species Eudiplozoon nipponicum. The sequence continues at coordinate 8,011 of JAQBSW010007267.1, forward strand.
ACCGCCAGTCGCAACGCACTGACGCGTTTCGACCTTCCATGATCATCTGCATCAGAGTACGACGTCAAACTGACTAGCGAGGATCAAACCGCACTGCACTTATTATGAAAGCAAAATTAGATATGCGGTTCTCAAATCTAGTAGTCTTGCATACATTGTACGTGACTGGAAATGTCGGCTGCGCAATCTCTATGCAGTCACGAAAATGAGCTGTTTGTAGCTTTCGTCACACACACATATATATAGACAATACAATTAAACAATAATTGATTGCGCGGGTGGTGGTAACCGTTCTTTAAATCAAGTTTGCGAACTTGAATTAAACACTAATCCCATTTTATTCAACTAGTCGTCGAACAACATACACTTAAACGCATATTTTGCTTTCTTTATATCTGCAGTGCGGATTGATCCTCGCTAGTCAGTTTGCCGTCGTACTCTAATGATAATCAAGGAAGGTCAAAAAGCGGCAGTGCGTGGCGACTGGCGGTAGTTTTGTTATGTTGTTCGACGTCTGGTTAAATACAATGGGATTGTTGTTTACTTCAAGCTCGCAATCTTGATTTAAAGAATTTTTACCACCACCCGCGCAATAAATTATTGCTTAATTGTCTTGACTGGGAATGTCGGTTGCGTGCAATCCATGATTGTTTAGTTGTATAATTTATATACATTTGGCGAAAGCTGCAAAAATTTAATGATCGCTAATTTTAATCAAGTTCGCGATCTTGACATGAACACCTGACTCACTGTGTACATATAATTGTCAATAGAAATTAAGCATTGTATGGTGTAGAAAAGGCGATTCATTCAGTAGACTGATTTCGTTATTATTGGGAACTCATCCCGTACTGTCCAAAATTTGCTGTGGACAGGGCTCGAAGCTTGAAGTTTTGGAATCTGATGCTTAAATCACTGAGATACCTTACCAGCAGGGTATCGAACATTTCCATCCGAGTATAATTAATATTAGACTACTAGAGGTGAGAACTGCATATCTCTAGATGCCTTTCTTAAATATGCATGGCAATTTGATCATCACTGTTCAAGTTTCCGACAATGAAAGCCCGAAATGCATCCGTACGTGTGTCTGACGGTAATTTTGTTGTTGGACGACTGGTAAAATACAAAGGGTTTGGTGTATATATCAGGCTGTGTAAGAGAAATTAAATCAAATATTTTTACAATTCAACAATCTTGGGCCTCTTGGGTGATGATGACAAGTATTTAAATCGTGTTTATTAGCTAGATATAACTAAAAATCACATTATTCATATATTTTTAATTATAAATTGAGCATTGTCTAAAGTAAGAAAAGGAATTCATCCAGTAGCCCGGTTTTGTCTTTATTGGGAACTTGTCAAATACAGTCCATAAGTTTGTTGCAGATGGGGCTTGAACTGGGTCACATTTCCGTCGAGACCAAACTGCGGAAAATTTCTCGAAATTACTTGATTTTTTTATAGACAACACAATTAAACAATAATTGATTGCGCGGGTGGTGGTAACAATTCTTTAAATTAAGTTTGCGAGCTTGAAGTAAACACCAATCCCATTTTATTTTGTTGTTCGACGACCGGTTAAATTCATTGGGATTGATGTGTACTTGAAGCTCGCAAACGTGATTTAAAGAATTCTTAGCTTTTACAGACAAGCATATGTATGATTTATGCTTATCTTAGGCTCGCAAATTTTATTTGAATCATTGTTTCCACCCTCCGCACAGTCAGTGATGGCTTATTTAAATTCAAAGTTTAGTCTTTCGATTAAATAAATTATACCGGCCTGACGTACAAACCAATCCGATTTTCTTAAAATTAGTCGAACAAAATTGCATCAAAACGGTAATTGACACAGGCAGACAGCTACTTGCAAACTCTTTACATTTTTCATAATAGAAAATATCATTGCTGCTTAGTTTTGATAAGGTAGTTTGATTAAAATCAATTTTTGTCACGACTTTTGCGATCAAATCATCGAAATTCCAGGAAAAGGTGACTGACAAGTTGAGCCTTGGCGCATCGTTGTGAAGACGCTCTAAAATAAACAGAGAAATATTCGGTTCAAAATGTGGAGGAGGGCTGTCAATATATCGTTTCGCTAATAAATGATCAGGTAACTTTGCCTATATGCTTATCCCTACAGTTTTCTAATAAACAGTCACAGTGAATTGCTAACCTGCTAACGGACTGATCATTGATAGCACATTTCCATTCATTTTGTTGAAAACTAATATTTAAAAAAGTTATCACATTAAAATAACATATATCAAATACTTCTTACCTTACGTACTAAATAATATTTTAAATAACCGAATAAATCATGGAATGAAAAACTCTCTAATTCTATGCTTGGATGAAAAAAATATCTCAATTCTCTGTGCGCTATTCGCTTTCGAACATTGGTTGCGCGGTCCGTGATGATAATTGCTATAATCAAGGTTGCGGTTATGATGTAAAAACCTGACCCATTAAGTACATACAATTGCCAATATAAACTAAGCATTATATGGTGTAGATAAGGCAATTCATCCAGTAGACCGGTTTCGTCCTTATTGGAAACTCATCAAGTACTAGAAAAAACTTTCCGCTAACAGGCCTCGAACCTGCGCACGTCTGCTTCGGAATCTGGTGCTCTAATCACTGAGCCACCCTGCCGCAGTATGTTATGAGTTCTCAATAAGGACGAAACTGGTCTACTGGATGAATTGCCTTTTCCACACTATAAAATTCTTAATTTATGCTGAAAAATGTATGTACATAATGAGTCAGGTGTTTATATGAAGATCGCAAACTTGATTATAGTTGGTATATATTTGATTTATTTGATGTGTTAATCATGGCTCACCTTGTAATAAGAAAGCGTATATATCGTCTAAAACCATCTACAAATTTGGTGAAGAATGTGCTCAAAATAAAGCGTGCACGTTAGTTGCATAAATATAAGAGAAGATTTGGGTGTAGTGCCGGCTTTTGCTGATAAGCAACTTTTAAGCTGGAAACACGTGCTTCATTAAGTCTTATAGCTTCTACATGAACTAACTTGTTATCAAGTACGCCATACGCAATAAATGTGCACTTTTTAAATTATTTTCAAAAGAGAATATGCAAATATATGCGATGATGTTAACATAGTGTATCTATACCTTGTAAGGACTTCCTTTACGGTTAGCCAAAAAAATCAATATTGGTGATCTGAAGGTCTTTGGTGAGACCATCTCCCTCATTTTTTAATTGGACTTGAAGCTGTTGTGTATTTATGGTTTATAACCACTGTCATTTGTGTGCGTTTTTAAATTGTAGTTGAGTGCATGTTTTTTGTTGGCAAGTGTAAAATTAGTTACTGCCAGCTGAATGAAGGGTCCTGCATTTTTGTACTTTAAGCAATATTTTTCATATGCTTCTGACGTATTTTTTAATACTTCTTAATTTTATAAATGAGTTATCTACCTTTTTCTTCCTCCTTCATGTTACAAATTCTGCAATAAGCGTTATTGGTATCATAAACAAAATCATCTCCTACGTCTATGTGCCTTATATGAATATTGTATAAATGAACATTTTTATCATCAGTACCATATATATCCACATTATATTGTCGTAATACTTCTCCTTCTCATTTTCATAATCAAGGTAAACAACATCATCCTCCCAATTTTCATTACCTATATATATATATATTCTTGGTTATTATCTTAATACAACTCGTGTGTTTCCATCATCTCCACATATAATGTAAAATATCACTTCCATCGGCATTGTTAAATATTCTTGTTCTTTCTGCACATATTATTATTATTATTATTATTATTATTATTATTATTATTATTATTATTATTATTATTGTTGTTGTTGTTGTTGTTGTTGTTGTTGTTGTTTTCGTTGTCCATTTAGTCATTTTGATTATTATAAGCATAATCATCATCGTCAACATCACCACCATCATTATCATTAACAACATTACCAATATTGTCATCGATTACTGCATTTCATTTCATTATCAAACATTTTACTTTCTTACGAATAAAATAGATTGTTATTATCTATTTTACGTTAATTTATTTTTAATTGGCAGTTACGTACATTTTCTCAGTTATGCACAATTAATTAGTATAAACGTGTTATTTACAAAGAGATGTAACCAATATTATTATTGCTTGACAAAATTTATTCTCGCATTTTGAATGAGTTCGTGACTAAACACTATCGATTCGTTAAATTAGTGTTCTTAATAGGCAAGTTTACAATTAAATAAGTTTGAAGCTTAAGAAAACATTGATTGCGCGAAATGGAAATAGTTGTTTCTATAAAGTTGGAGGACTTTCGATAAATGTAAACTCACTTAGTAACCATCATAGTACATGAGATTGAAATCTATATATTCATTATTCTAACCTAAAAAGGTTATGTTTTATTTAGTTCAGGGTTGAAGTCTTAAAATATATAAATTTCATACATTATTTTACCATCAATTGAGAAAGGTTAAATGCTGCGTCTGTTACAAATACCGATGAATTTTGACCATCCACGCTCAAGAACATATCATCAAAGACCCTCTTTTGAATAGAATCAGACCACAAAAATATTTAAAAATATTTTTAATGCTAGGTTTCTCTTCTCCTTCAATAAGTCTTTAATATAATCTACCTGAATAGGATGCCAGTAGGAGAATTTTTTTGAAAACGGTATTTAAACAAGGCTATATAATATCGCCTGAGATTGGATGCATACTTGTTAATTAAGTTTGTAGTGTTCAAAAAAATAAATACTCCATCGCACAGCAGAGTCTTAGTTCGTCGAACTGACTGTAGATTTTTTGTTATGCGAATAGTTAAATAATTGGATTGATGGTTATATTTGATTCAACTAGCTGAATTTATTCATTTTTATCACTACGCGTGCAATCAATATTTATTAAATTCACTATCGTTAATGCATATGTCAAGATGAGTCGAAAGGTTCGGATTATAACTTCATAGTAATTCTTCCATGAATATTACGCTTAAGTATTATGTATGCCTGGTTACTATTAGTGAGAGTCAAATTTAACCATTTAAATGCACTATTTATTGAACACCGTATAATCATCGTAGAGATTTATACGTCGTACTCTGGTTATCGCCTTGGAAGACTGAAAAGCATCAGTAAATGTCACTGGTGATAGATAAAACTTGCTGTGTAAATGTACAAACACCGGATTTGTATGTATTTCAGGTTCACGAATGTTTCAAATTGTGCTTATCTAGCAAAACCCCGCGATCAATAATTACCTGCCAGATGGAACTGGCATGATAAGCTTTAACCTATTACGTGATTATAGACATGTTATGTAGTATTTTCCGGAAAAGCTGGTTCCAACTTCATTTTCAGACAAGCAGCAGATGGACGGCTTCAGAATGAAGGAACAAGTGAGAACCAAACAATCAAAGCCAAATAAAATCGGTGCATCTGGAAATGTAAAGAATACAAGATTTTACCGACCTACGAGTGCTATCAATTGTGCCGCAAAAGAAAATGGCGGAATGATAACTAATAAGTGATTGTTTATGGACGCTTTGGGATGTAGTGCTGGTTTGTAGTAATGAATTTTTAGTAACGTGCTATCGCTTTAGATAATTGGAATACTCATTTATTTCAGGCTATATTTGATGAATTACCTCGATCTACTGTAAATATATCGTTATGCAGTGGGAAGCTTGATTGAGAATTAAAATATTTCTGATACATTAACGTTAATATTTTCGATTATTTTACCTAAAAAATAACGAATTTTTTCTAGTGCATTTCTAAGATGGATGTTAAAAGCGAAATCAATTGCTTGCTTTGCACTTCTTAATCCTGATTTGGGAATTCACCAATCTTAGTTAGTTGTCATTATGGAAATCAAGTTTGCACACAGGAAATGAATAGCTAACGGTTATTTTATTTTACGATTCGAACGATGTAATAAATATTTCTTTCATTTATTAATGTATTTTAAGTCGGCAAAAATAAAGATTAGGATTGGTGCTTATTGCCATAACGCAAACTTGATATTTATTAGGTATTCGCTCTAAGTTAGAGTTCCAACAGTAATTTAATTTTATCATCAGCGTTTTAAATGAAACCTTCTCGAAAGTTGCAGCATCTAATGCTATTGGGCATGATCAAGCATGCTTTGATTACACATTAACGTTTGAAATGACATATATGTAAATGATAATAATGTGTTACAAGGAAAGATATACAAAAGAAATTTTGTTAATAATTCCTACCATTTAAATATTTATTTACAACACTAACAGATACATATTTTGTGGGTGATAAATGGGATCGTGCAAGTGAATACTACTTAAACGAAAGTTGTTGCTCGGTGATATAAAAAAATTCATCATAAAAACGATTGATTGTCGTGGTTTACGGATTCTCCTCTTAGTTCTGAAATATATATTATCACTTTTATGTATCATCTAAAGTCATATATGCCTCCTTCATAGATGGATTCTGACTAATCTGTCACTATGAATGCTTCAACACGGCGTGTACTACCCACAGAAAATGTTGCATTATCATTTATTGCCCACTAATTGTCAGCATTTTGAGACGCCATTTCTCACCTCAACGTAAAGTATTAAATATAATACTCATATGGGACTCTTATGATGGTAAAACTTATATGGTCGATCGAGAAGTGTCTATTTATATTTATTTTAGACTTTATAACGTTTAGGTATGGCCAAATGTCAAACTTCAATAATTACTCACTTATATGCACAGACATACACGCAATCGCAGTGGAGTAATCAGGTATGATAGAGAATCAATTGAACTAAACTTGTTAAGAATGCCATGAATGTACCAAACGTATAAAAATAATTAGGCCCTATATTTAATAAAATGTTTTCAAGCGGAAGTAGACGCGTTTTGATTGAATCAGATTTAATGATATGTAAGAGTGAGAGCCAAACTATGACTTAAGAGGTAAGATGCTAATCGAGTGAGTCTAGAACACGAGATTATCTTTTCAATTTTACTTATTCAATTGGTGTTTTGTACTTACGTAGAGACATGTGCCCCTTCTATTTTAATGCCTTCTTAATTCATATTATGTGCTCCGAACCTTTTTCGAATGAGGGTTAATCCAAATGATGATCCTAAAGGGTTTTATTAAAGCCAATAATGGTATATAACTGCTTTCCTTAGTGTATTACGGCTATATCCTTCTCTTTAACTTTCTCTTACTGGAAGGCTCAAATCGAATTCTTTGAACATCATTTAGGTTTGCGAGCAAGTTTTCATTTCTAGTTTTAATTTGAATTAATTTGTCTTTTAAATTGAATTGAAATTGTATAACTTCGACTGTTTTCACTGACCAAATAAAGTATTGCATTTCGAATTTGATTAATAAACCGGAAATTGAGAATTAGTAATTTCAGAGTTTAATAATATTTGAATTGGAAAGGAATGCGTTTGACTCTTCTGTAAAATTTGTAAATCGTATGCGCTTAACCATGACGGAAATCACATTGCTGCTTAGATAATTATTTAAGTATACATAAATATATAGATAATACAATTAAGCAATCATTGATTGCGCGGATGGTGGTAAAAATTATTTAAATCAATTTTGCGAGCTTGAAGTAAACACCAATCCCATTTTATTTAACCAGTCGTCGAATAACATAGCAAAACTACCGTCAGTCACACGTACTTCGCTATGTTTTTCGATGAATGGTTAAATACAATGGGATTGATGTTTATTTAAAGAATTATTACCACCACCCGCGCAACCAATCATTGTTTAATTATCATAAGTTGTTGCCTTCCAATGCGTATGGTGTCAACCCTGAAGATGGGATTTGAAATGAAATCCCAAAAATTCTCAAAAAAAAGAGTGGGAAATCTTGATCCAACGTCATTTTCAGAAAAGCAGCTGATCGAGGGCTTCAAAATGAAGGGACAAGTGAGAACCCATCAAACAAGGCCAAAAATCATTGCACCTGGAAATGTAAAGGATCCAAGATTTTAATGACCTACGAGTGCTATCAATTGTTCCGCACAAGAAATAGGCGTCAAAGTTAATAACAACAAGGACAGCACTGAGCACTCTAACTCAACATTGTTTAATTGTGTTACGGTATGAATTTTCTTTTCAATACTATAGAGTACTTGGTTTGTACTGAAAAATGTATGCAAATAATGGGTCAAGTGTTTATATCGATATCAGAACCTAGATTAAAAGTAATTGTTTGAGAACCACAGGATTATATTATTAGATGATTCCAAATGGAGTATGAAATAATGGACACTAGCAGCTTAATTTAGACATAAAATAGAGCCACCGAACAAATCAGGAATATATGAGATTCCTTGCAATTATTTTAAGCTGAAGTCCGTAGGGGAAACCATGCGCCGAATAGAGAAACCAAAAACAGAATATAGAACGACACACAATTGTAGGCATGTTCATTGATCAGATCTAGCCAACCACTCGAAGGGATGGCTGTAAACGCATTGTGATTTGCAATCATAGTTAAGAAACTGATTTAATTATAAAAGTAATTTTTTTTAAATGGGCAAAGTTATATTGGGAATATAACAGCGGTAGAAGAAATATTAGGCCCAATTTTAAATGAAGCACTTTGAAGAGGCAGAACATGTAGGTTGGGTGAATTAGATTTAATGATAAATCTGAGTAATAGATGCTCTTCAATTTTATTTCTCCCAGCAACTTCATTCGAATACGTTGGACATCATTTGGGTCAGCGAGCGCATTTGTCATTTTTCATTTTAAACTTAATCAATTTGATAATACCATTGTGATTTTAAATAATGTTCTCATCATACACTATTGCACCATGGATGGAATTAGCAAACCGGAAATTCGGTTTTAGTTATATTAAATAAATTAATGTAATTGAATTGACAAAGATTGCGACTTAACTTTATGCGCTTGACGTTTGGAGAATTTACATTGTTGCTTATATTTTTATCAATATATGCATGAATATATATATATATATATATATATATATATGTATATATATATGTATATATATATATATATATATAAGGTTTGTACACATAACTAGATGAATACTTATATATTTTATTGGACATGGGTATAAAAAAATATTTATTTCGATGATGTACTATATTCCATATGAATCTTATGTGCTTGACGTTGATAAAAATTAACAATTTTGCTTATGTATGTATTTTATATATGTCGATCATATATATATATATATATATATATATATATATATATATATATATAGGGCGTGGTTATAAATATGTGTGCAGTCTTTCATATAGAGAATTGAACATGCTGAATTCTAGGCTTTTGACAGGTTTTGTACATAATGAAATTATTTTTAGGAATACGGTGTAATATGATCGTACAAGTATATAAGAATATAGCAGCGGATATATATATATATATATATATATATATATATATATAATGCTGTGAGAGTGAATGTGTCTGACCGTCATGTATTTGAATTTGTGCAGCTCTACGAATTTGTAAGGTCGCGTTTGCGGGATAAAAGCAATTGCTCAAATACTCAATTAATATTTTTCAATGATGATAGTGCGACTTTTGCAGACATATATGCAATAACGTATGTAATTTCGTTTATGCTGCACGCATAAGAGAGTAGTTATTGTGTGCCTTACATTTGGGCATATCTAATCGTTAATCAGTTGAAATTAACTAATTATATAGATCTGTCTCACACGATGATGTCTTATTTGCAGACATATATACAATAATGCATGTAATTTCGTTTATGCTGTTCGCATAAGAGAGTAGTAAATGAGGGTCTGATATTTGGGCATACCTAATTGTTAATCAGACGAAATTAACTAATTATGTAGATCTGCATCAAACCTGGCGATGTGTTCTATGACTCTAAAGCAAATACCGCATTAATAGGTTTAAGTTTGATGAATTTAATTTTTTATCTTACAAAATGTTTATTTTATACTGGCGACATTTATACATATACTTATAAATTTAGTACGGCTATGTTTAGGGTCATTTTAATTCTCGTATGAACAGAACACAACTTTCAGTTTACCAGTCATGTTTATTGACGTTCGTTACTTTAGATTATGAATGGCCCCCATTTGAATAAATTAGGTCATTTTTATGGAACAGTATTTTTATTTGTTCAACTTATTATTAATATTATTTTTAAATTTAAAATTTAACTTGAATAAGAGGTGCGGCGATTGCTTAACGATGTGATTAACACTCAAAAGGCTATTTTGATTATAAACGAATATATAGTTAAATACATTATTTATTATGTGAATTGTCGTAATTACTGTGTTTATTTCAACGAGAATATAAAAATGACCTTAAATAAAGGCGTGCTATAAACACATTTATTCTCTTCTCATTCTCATATATATATATATAGCATATATATATATATATATATATATACATATACATATAAAAGATTTTCAGTATATTGTCAGCATAAATGCAATATTGTATTAGTTATCACTGGCATTTCATCCAGCAGATAGGTTTCGTCCTTAATGGGACCTTTTGGAGAACTGTTCAGAATTTGTTGCGGATGGAATACGAAACTCAGAAAATTTTGCTAGGAGTCTTTGACTCTATCCACTGCGCCACCAATGAAGCATACTACACGCGATAGGATGTCATATGCCAACTTATATTTTCTGGAATACCTTTACTTCAGGCAAAATCTCTTTGGAGTCCATTAATACTTTTGCTCTAACTAACCACCTCCGATTTATCATTATGCAACAAATACCATGCTGCTTGGGGAAATTATAATGATTTGAATGATAAAAGTAGGATTTTAAATATATATATATATATATATATATATATATATATATATATATATATATGACGCAGTAAAGACGCAGTGGATAGAATCCCGTTTACGTAATATTCAGGAGTTCCCAATAATGACCAAACCATTCTGCTGGATGAATTTCATATACTACTTAATGTTATATTGAGTTATGATTGTCAATGTATACACATATGCAGATCTGGCGTCTCATGATAGGTTTTGGAAAGGAAATTCATCCAGTAGACCGGTTTCGTACATAATGGTAACTCTTAAAATACTGTTCCGTATTTTCCGCGTGTGGAACTCGAACAGGAACATATCTGCTTCGCCGGCTGTGACTCTGTCAATTTCTTTAACTATGCCGCGGTGTATATAATCCTAGATTTCGAGGCAAATATTTACCGGTTCGAGTCTTGTTTGTGACAAATTATAGATAGTATTTTATAAGGTCTCAATAACGACAAAATTGATCTATTGGATGAATTGCCTTTGCCACCTAATGCGCTGTTCTTTTCATACTGACCCTATAGTAGGACATATATATATATATATTTATTTATTTATTTAAAGCAGTCTTGTCCTTATCAATAAGTTTTATATTGTGGTCGGCTGATTCTAATAATAAGTCAAAAAACGATTGAATATGTGAACGTATGCACTTTTATCATACCGCATAACTGGTAAAATATATATATCAATTCGTGTGTAATTGTTAAATTTTCCAGCTACTAGAGCGCGTTTTTATTTCTAGTCTGATAATTTAACGACACCATTGACCTTAGTATTTACTGGTACCTATTGCTATATCAAAAATACATCAGTTGGATATTTCTGACGGCCTTTGACCAATAAGTTGGTATCGAAACAGTCGCATACCTTTCTGTGCACGTAACTTTAAAAAATCTTCCACTTCAGCTACGATCAATGACATGATTTCGAACATTAAAAGTACTACGCTATTGTAACATTGCACATAATTTCTCTATTTATAATATCGAAAAGTCAAATAAATATACAAGAATGTCAATTCTATGTATGCTATATTAGTTATAGATTTCTCTAGAAGCTAGGATTATATTTTATCCAATAACTGCAAGACAACGTTTCGGAAAATTAGGATTTTTTCGCATAAATCATCCGTATGAACGTAATTCTTCCTTTTCTGGATTTTATCTGTTATTAAATTGTGTTGAGGCTCCTAACCTATTCGAGTCTGTAAGCCCCATAGATGCCAGATCGCTGGAAGTCCTAAAATTCACAGTAAAGTCAGATAGGCTTATATTATTATTTGCGTCACTTAAGTTCAAGTCCGCTATGTCCTGCACTAAACTACTTGTGTCCTCAAATCTAATATTGGTATCCATGAATATAAGGGATAACAATTAAATCGATACTTACTGTTAGGCAATCGGTATGCGAAAGTTGGAAAGCTGTTCCACTCAGCAATAATCTAGAATGAGATAAACGTGAACCACCGATGAATCAAATATACCTGTTCCAAGGCGTCACCTTCAATATTATGTTATATCAGAACAAAGGCAATTGATGGAGAAATATATTTGATGATGATGTAATCGTTTACAAAATTACAATACCAGTCAAGGAGCGAGATACTCAAAAACTGAAAATAGCGCACAATTTAAAATCAAGTATTTAAACAAATAATGTTCTGGAAAATAAAAAGAAAAAATTCTTTTTAAATAAAATTCGTTACAATCAGCTATGGTGGTTTAAATTTATCAGTCAATGTTATTTTACATAAGGCGGAGGATTTAACATCCTCCACAATTGTAGGACCAGCAGAATTTGCACTAGTTATACATTGCCTTCTGTATAGGTCAAATTCACTGTGCCGCTGGGACAATATACGTTTCTGTCAAGCTTCAAGTGATGTTTCGCGTGTAATATATGTAAAGACTTATTTAGCACGTCTTTCAGGAAAAGGTTCGAAAAAATAATGCCAAAATCCAATTGAATAAAGTTAGATATGTACTGAAAGAAATGATATAATGTAGTATTTCAACACTGAAATACAAATCAAAATATTACGCAACAGGTAATAGTTTCATATTTGCTCTTCGTCTTGCGCATTATCTTTAAGTTCAATTACTTGTATCACGTTATTTCGGCACTAATGCTTATGAAAGAGTTGAAGTCGACAATTTTAGCCTAAATATTCAATTGAGTATAATTAATACTAAAATGAATAATTCTTTTCGTCAAGTTTGCGAGCTTGAAGTAAACAACAATCCCATTGTATTTAACCAGTCGTCGATCAACACAACAAAACCACCACCATGGGATTGGTGTTTACTTCAAGCTCGCAAACTTGATTTAAAGACATGTTACCACCACCCGCGCAATCAATTATTGTTATAAAATGAATAATGTTTGATATCACGCTGCGTGTTGTTCATGAATATGAATTCAGAAAGAGCTCATGAATTACTCTACCTTGTCGCATGTAGTAATCTCTTGATTTTAATATTCTGTGTGATATATAATTGAATGAACATTCATTCCACGGTCGTTGATGAAAATTACTTTATTTAAGGTTGTGATCTTCATATATACACCGGTCCCATTATGTACATTCATTTGTCAGTTTAAACCAAGCATGTATAGTGTAGAAAAGACAATTCATCCAATAGATGGGTTTCGTCCTTATTGGGAACTCATCACGTTATGTCCATAATTTTCCGCGGACAGGATTCGAACAATGAAACAAAACATGTTTATATTATAACGTAAAAACATTCCATTAAGTCACCTAAGCTTAACAGACTCAAATTGAAATTGGTGACGCATCATTTTATTTTTAAATACTTTCACCCCCATAATAGAGGATCGATAAATTTTGATGACACGTGAGAATCTTTTCGAGTTTGAGCATAGATTAAAGCATGCCGGTTGATACTTCAATATGATTATTTTTCTTCAAATATAAATAAAAATAAAATTTCAAAAGCTTTTTATTGCAAACAGAAAACTCTAATGTTACAGCGAAATTAATTGATGGAAAATGGTCCTTTTTAATATAATTTAGGATAAGCACTAAATCCTTTTGCATATTAACTAGCAAAGATTAGCCAAACTTCAATTATTTGTACTTATTGTAGCCTTTTAGACTTCGGTGGTTATCAACAGAGAATAACTGTCAACTGAGGAATGAGGACTAAACTAATAATTATAAATGTTGTATTGGAATGCGGAGCCACGGCTTTTACAATCAAAAATTGTACTAAACTGCAAAGTCGATTTAAATGATTAATACAATCTAGCGAATTAATAATCGTTAAATTATATGACACAAATGAGAAGGACGAAATTTGCACAAAACCTTTGATAATGGCTGCGTAAAAAAAGTGCAGTCAAAATTTCATTTTGTTGAAAAATCTTCGAGAGGTGTTTGAACATCTCACGATTGAACGCAACATAAATTTACGGTTTTTTGCAGACATTAATCGCATTCGTATGTAATGACAAATACCGTTTTATCATGCGTTACCTTTTAATTACGTTTTATATGTTTAGAATGGTTATTCTCAAGCTTTGAACATCTAATATATTGTGACTTAAATTTGAAATTGTATTTCTGAAAGTGTTGAACGCAGTTGGTTTGACAGCTGCTATAGTTTATAAACGTAGAGCAAGTGAAACCGTCAAATTGCTTGCATATTTCTTGACCAAATCTAAAATTAGTTTTTGGGCTAATTGCCGGCTCCTTCTTATGTATCGCCAGTAAGCACGAAACTTTTGATTACATAAGACTATACATTTTGTACATGCTGGCTTTCGCATATAATTTTAATCCTATTTAACCTTACGCATTACTGGGTTAGCAATATTTAATACATAGTTGCGTATATTTAATATATTCTCAATGATTAATGTATAAATATTATGTATTTGAAATTGTTTTATGGAAAAACATGAATTATTTTGTTGTATTTGTGAAGGCTACAGAAAGTTGGATAAGCAAAGTGCCTGAAGTTTAAGTTGGAGAAGGAATATAAGGGAAGACAGGGACTCAGGTTTCTTACATCACAAAATTATTGCGTAACGGCCATTCTGTTATACATATCGCTTATATAGAGAGTAGATTTCAGATTCAATTCCAAACGAAATTTTTCAGCGCATCGCCTTACAATCTGGCGGACTATTTTAATAAAATAAAAACTAAACAAAACAGAATACTAGCTTATTATATATTACGCATAACTGAGAAAAATCTGTATACTAAATTGTCACGCATTCGTTGGCATAGTGCATGAGTTATATGACATTGAATTTAATGCATTCTCGTTCAAATTCAGACCACGGGAATTCTGGCAACCAATAACGACAAAACCTGTTTACTGGATGATTTTCCATTTCTACATTACGCAATTCTTTGTTTAAACTTCCAAATAAATGCACAAAACGGTTCAGGTTTTCATATGATGATCGGAAATCTAAGTAAAATTAATTGTCTTCATCGTCCACTCCGAAGAAATTTTTTGACATTACACGGTGCACCCAATAAGGACAAAAGCGGTATAATGGATGAATCGCTTTTTTTTCATTATACGATGCTTAGTTTATACTGACAAATGGATGTTTAATGGCATAGGCGTTTATATAAATCTTGTAACATTGATTTAAAATTTTTTATCAACGCCCACACAATCAATTATCGTTTAACTATATAAACGTTTCATTGACTACCACCTCTCAAGGAAGTGTCGTGTCTTTTCTATGATGACATATTTGGGATGGCTAACTGGAACCTGAAATTAAAATACATGCCATGTAGGCTCCACGTGAAGGAAATGCTAACCGAAATAATGAGTTTGTATATGAATGAAACTTTGTGTGGCATGCGGTTTTGGGCGAAGCGGATGTGCCCAGGTTCGAGCCCTGTCTGCGAGAAATTGTGGACAGTTCATGAAGAGTTCTGAATAAGTACGAAAAAATGAATTGCCGATTTTACGTTATACATGGCTTAGGTTACACTGGAAATACCAACTTAATGGAATTGGTGATTAAAGCAAGCTCGTAAACTTGATTAAAATGAAAGAAAATTAAATTGAAAGTTATACAACATACTGTAATGGAACAGAGTAAACAGTTAAACAAATTGTAAATGGCTAATTAAGCATTACTGGAAGAAAATTATAACCTCAAAACTAATTTAAATATATTTTCTAATGAGATATGACCATAAAGGGAAATTAGATTTATAATCATAGAGGAAAATAATGAGAATGCCGTCTCAATTTTTGGAAATTGTTTTCAATTTAATTAATAGCGAGGTTAGGGCAAGAACACATAATCAAAATCAAATAATTTATTTTAATCTTCTGAGGAATTGAACTATTGAAAATGTGGCGGTACTGACCAAAATGATTAAATAGTCTACGGATGTAGGCGCGATTAAATACTTCAGAATGGATAAAAGAGGGATCAAACAAAATTAGACCGACGACTGAGCTATTGAACAAATTGAAAAGCAAAAAGTTGTTATTGCATATGAAAATCTTTTTCATTGGACAAGCCAAGATGTTTACTTCAAAGAAAAGTTGCGACTCAAATGAAGGGAAATACCGATTTTTCTGTCAGGTTAGAATTAGACGTGTAACAATTGACTGATACCAAGCCGAATAAATCAGTAAATCTAAATGCATGAAATGTAGTGCCATCAAAAATCTTAAACAATGAAACCAAGAAAAAATGACTCTGTTAAACGTAGTAGAAAGGCCCATGGAGTTAATAGACACAAAGCCGTACAAGAGTGTGATCAAGAAATCAAACAGATCGATAGAATAAATAAGGTGATTACTGCGTTTTTCGATGTTTTATGAAAACATTTGTAATGTTAAGAACGAAAATTTCACGTTATCTGATTTTAGTGAATTGAATAATCGTGACTATATTGTTTTAGTTGAAACATGGCTCAATAACTATGTTGAAAATCAGGAAGAGAATATCCCTTCATATTCCTTCTTTTGTAAAGATAGTTCGATTGATAAACGAAGGGGAAGAGTTCTTATATAAGTGAAATCATTATATAAATCTAAATTACTGTTTTTTCAGTGATATTAACTGTCTTATTTATTTTGTTAAAGTTTAAATTGATTATCTACTCCTCACAGATGTTTAAAGACGATCGTATTCATCCTTAAATAATGATCTGCTGTTTATTAATTCAATGCAATATATCTTTCAATTTTGTTGATATTTCGTTAATATAGGTGATTTTTAAAACTTTCTTAAAGTGATATATATATATATATATAATTACTATATAAATTATAATTATTATAATTATAATTATAAATTATTAATACAATTATTATATAATATTCAAAAGTTTCATCAAAATGATATTCTAATCGACTGGCCACAAATCAAAAAACCAAACAACAATTTACTAGCATCCAGGTAAGTCAAACACCCATTCGTCCAGACTCAACAGATATTTGATCGGAGGATCAACAAACTGAAGAAGAAAAACACTGAACATACGGCGACAGAAATTTCAAAACAATATGAATATTCAACACAGCAATCAGCACACCCTTCGCTGTTACCAAGTGAACAGAAGAAAATTGAGGAACAAGGCAAAACGAAAGACAACACACGGGAAAATAACATTTGTACACGTAACGGCCAACAGTGCGAAAATTTGCTTACCTCTCAATACATCAATACAAAAATGACCAGATCTCAGACATCACTTTTTAACACTCCTTGAAAGACCTTTACGCACAAAATGACACATACGCACATACACTCACTAATCAGCCCAATCAAGAAATTGAAGTAAAACCGTGTCAGACTAGTTGCCGTCCACATAATCAAATGAAAACCCAGGTTTTATATGAATGAAAAATTGTAAAGAGAAGTTCAGTAGTCTCGAAATAAATGACCATTATCCACTTTGTTATAAATGTGGTTTCTTATTATATATATATATATATATATATATATATATATATATATATATATATATATATATATATATATATATACTATATATATATATATATATATATATATATATATATAAGTATAATTATAATTAGGAGCTGAGCATAAATAACAAAATTGGATAACATACTGTGCTAAATTAAAAGGCATGGATATTATAATATATATATATATATATAATACATTCCATAATCATGATATTATAAATTTATTGAAAAACTAACTATTGTTTCTCAACGTTTAAACCATTTTTATTTAAAGACTGAACTTTTGACTCGTTATTATTATGACGTGTTTAAAAATTATTTTCGTGAATTGTATCATTAGAAACCTGCTTAGAAATCTGATAATCGAGATATGAAAAAGCAGATAGTTAAGATCTCTGGCATTCATTTAGAATTAATTGGAATATAGTTTACAAACTTATAATTTTGGATTATGAGTGCCGTATACATCTGGACGCAAATACTTTTAAAGACTCGGTGCCTAATGTTTGAATATTTTTTTCAATGTTGTTCGTTGGTTGATACCGTTCTGTGAAAGCTTGACAAGCGTCTGGAACAAAAGCTTGGATTAGCTACGGCAGACAAAGAAATAAATATTTTACTGATGGTTATTCGTCAAAGATACGAATGGATTATACTGACAAAGCTAAAACGTAATCCGAAATTTGGCTATAAAATTT
This sequence comes from Eudiplozoon nipponicum, assembly GCA_029291075.1. Taxonomy (NCBI): domain Eukaryota; kingdom Metazoa; phylum Platyhelminthes; class Monogenea; order Mazocraeidea; family Diplozoidae; genus Eudiplozoon; species Eudiplozoon nipponicum. The sequence goes on from JAQBSW010007267.1 coordinate 26,490, forward strand.
TTAAAACTATTGGAAATATAAATATGATGAATAGCAGGTAATACCAGTGGATACAAATGAACGTGATTTTATATTAAAATTAGAAGACTTATTTGGTAATTTGATGTGCGACGTCACGAACTTCGAGCATATATCTGTCTGCTCAGAATTGTTGTTAAACAGTAAGCAAAAACCAGAATTTTATTGTGAAGTGTCATGTAATTAAAGTGTGGTCAGTGACCAAATGTTCATATAGCCATAGTTGACAAAACAGGATAACATTCATGTGAATCTAAATGAATTTGCATGGTAGTCAAATGTGTTTTCGTATATGTGTTTGTTAGAATTGATGAATAAAGAAGCTTAATTGCGGCAACACAAGTGTTAAGCTACAGGGTAGTGGGATTATTTTGAAAAGGATTTGCCATAATGGTAGGCTACTTGCGGATAAACATGATGTGTTGCCTAAGAATTAATGCGCAAAAACACGAAGATGAAGTAAATTAGCTGGGTAAATATCGGGCGAAACTGGCTTTTGCAGGCAAATTAGGGGATATTTGACAGACGGCTGAGCACTGTGTCCATCAAATTTTGGAGCAACATGTATTGTCTATTGGTGCGTATGGTCATGGGTATTCTGTTGGGTGTAGATCTGTAACATTACGAATGCATTTTTTATCCATGAATGGCAGCTATTACCAATCTTGAACACATATTAGATGACATATTTTGTACACTGACACGAAGCAGAATAAACTAACAATTTGCATGCATTATTGTAGATTTTGCAAAGTTTTGGCTGTTAGGAGAAATTTAGAAGAATCGCTGAATTTTTGCTATCGGAATTTCATCATCAAATGGACTAGCGTTCCTCCTGCATTGTAAATATTGATATATGTTACTTTGAAGGTTATGTGTGGTTTCGCCATGGCTCGAGTTAAACAAGGAGCTGGCTTTTATGCCAATAATTGGTTAACTTGAGATGGAATTGTTTAACAAACAACACAGTTTGACTACGAAACACAATCATAGTTAAGCTTAAGTGTAAGGTCCATTAAAAATAATATTTTTAATCTATGAACAACTAGTAGGACATATTTTAATGCTAGTATACAGCTGATTTTAGTCGATTTTGTACACAAACGAGTTAGCACGCTTAGAATATTTTCACTGTTTTTTATTATGCATCCGGTTGCCCATATTTGACAAGAGCGAGTCCAATTGTACATGGGAAAACTAATACAAAGAATATTCCATTCTTGAACATTTAACTCACTCCAGACGAAAATGATTATTTGACACCTTCAGTACATGGGCAACTTAATTTCGAAAGGCCATAAATCAATTACAAATGTGATGTATGAAAATCACACAAAACCTAGTTAACAAAATAGTAATCCGAATCAGAAAGAGCTGCTTTGACCACAACATTGAAGAAGAGCTAGGATACTTGAGGAACAACTACTCAGAACGATTCGTATTAGAGAAGATATCAAAAAAATTATTTCGTAAAATTACCATTCAGAGATAACCTACTAGCGAAAATAGTTGCATGGCGGTTAAATCAAACCACAAAGGCAAGTTTTTCTACTGAAAAACTTAACAACATATTTAGCTTACAGAGAATCATTTAGTTGGATGCCAAGGATCACTTGCCACTTCTCTTCAGATCCTTCATAGTCTACAGATATAGTGGACTCAAGGCAGAGTATTTGATCAACGGAAACTAGCAACATTTTAAGCAGATATTAATTAAACATGGCCTGCCACTTGCAGAAAAATCAACTAATTCCGAGCATAAATTTGAAACTAGGCACCCAGCCAATTTAACAAATGTGTCAGTTCTACACAAGGCAATAAATATTATATATAAGAATAAATGTATAAAACGAAAATTACGCAGCCTTAACTTTCTAAAGTTCCATAATTGAGATATTCTACTCGACTGTACACGAATCAAACTAACCGACAAAAATTAAACAATCATTGACTGCGCGAGTGTTGATGACAATTATTTAAGTCAAGTTTGCAAGCTTGATATAAGCACCAATCTCATTGTATTTAACTAGGCGCACAACAGCTAAACTACTGCCAGTCACACGTACTGACGCATTTCGATTTTCCATGTTAATCATCAAAGCACAATGGAAAACTTACTAGTAAGGATCAAATTGAAATACATATATAGGGAAAGCAAAATTAGTCTATGACTGACAGTAGATTTGCTATCTTGTAAAACTGGTTAAAAACACTAGAATTAGTGTTTTTATCAAAAACCCAACAAGAACGAGATAGAACACTCATTAGACCATCGTCAACGAAGATTCCATCTAACAATACTTGATTGTGCGGGTGGTGGTAGCAATTATTTAAATCAAGTTTACGTGCTTGAAGTAAACACCAACCCCATTGTAGTTAACCAGTCGTCGTAGTTTTGTTATGGTGTTCGACGACTGGTTAAGTACAATGGGATTGGTGTTTACTTCAATCTCGCAAATTTAATTTAAAGAAGATTCCATCTGATTGACCAAAAAATAAAAAAGAAACAGCCAAACTAGCAGCATCAGTATTATCCGCAACTATTGCAGAAATTGCAAAACGATTTTAGTGATCGCTACTGCAATCTATACATAATCCGCGTTATCAGTTTGGCAAAATAAAACTCACGAAGAATGCGATATAAGACACAATATATATTACAAAAATTCGTGCACGCAATAACCAACAAAGCCAACACTTAATCACAATTCAATCCATCAATTTAAGAATAACCAGTTCTCAAACAGCAATTTAAAATTCCATAAGAACGAACCCTTAACGCAAGTAGAAACATAAGCACTAACACTCACACATCAATCCGCAATAATTCATCAAACAGAAGTACAAACAAAACTGAAAATCAGGCTAGTTCTCATTCACTTAATCAAATGAAACCCAAAAATATGTATAACTGATGTATTTTACTGTGTAGTTGGGTGTTCCGAAATAATTCGACCATTATTCAATTTATTATTAAATATGTTTGCCTCTTTAAAAAATTATATATATATATATATATATATATATATATATATATATATATATATATATATATATATATATATTCAAAAACGTCAGAGCAACTATAAATATTGCAACTTCCGGCAATTATACGGTTGCTACGATAATAGTTGTTATATGCTTTTAAAATTTTTGTTTCTGTAATGAGATTTAGCAAAGTAGATTACATCAAATTTAATATCGATTGATGTTAAATCATCGAAATAATATTTATGAAATTGAGACTATTTTTAAGGCTTAGATTTAAGTTCAACAAATATTGTTACCATTTTCAAAAATGAAATGATATTTTAAAACGCAATTAAATATAGTAAAAGATACGTCAAAAATAAATATTTGATTCTACTCCTTGTTTAATCCAAAGATTGTCGTTATTTTTTGCAGGTTATGTGTAACAACGTGGGTCAGGATATGCTGTTTTTTCGTGTGAATATAACTGTTAAAAGGTCTGGCAATTTGGTAGGTCTAAAACAAGCATATTGAACTTACTTGATTCGACATGTGCTAAATTGTTAAATGCTAACAACGTGAGTGCTTTGATTATAAAGATTATAATTTACTTGCCGAATTGAAAGATTTATGCAATTAAACAATCACTGATTACGCGGGTGGAGATAAGACTAATTTCAATCAAGCTTGCAAGCTTCATTTAAATACTAAATTCATTGTCAAGACAAACTAGAAATTGTGTAATCTAGCAAAAGTTATTAATCCAGTAGACCAGTTTCGTTCATTTTATGGACTATAGTACCTTCCAGAATTTTTCAGTGGACGTGCATCTAATCGGGGCATATTTGATTCAGAGTTAGTGATTTTATCAACTGTGCCACACAGTGCAAATTAAACACCATTTTCAGTTATTTACTAACTTATGTTTTGGTTAGTCTATTCTTCAGGTAGAACCTATGTGGCATTCCTTCATACCAATAGTTTCAACTAGCCACCCACAAACAGTAATTATAAAATAATTCAATACAACTTCTCCAGGTAGCGTTGTGTCAGTTACAAAATGTCAAATTGCATGTGGCCAGATAAAACGTTAGGCTGTAAAGAAATTTCACATCGGCTTCACCTGAAGGAAAGGCTAACTGAAAACATCAGTCTATAAATAAATATTGTGATTAATGTGCGGCACATTGGCGCAGTGCAAAGCGCCACAGACTCCGAAGAAAACGTTCCCAAGTTCAAACCCTGTCTGCGGAATATTTTAGACAGTACGTAGAGAATTCCAAATAATGGCGAAATTGATCTATTGAATGAATTACCTATTCGACATTCTACAATGCTTGCTTAAAGCTGACAAACGTACATGAAAGGGATTGTTGTTCATATCAATCTCGCAAACTTTACTTCAATAATTGTCATGCTGATTTACTAATGGATTTAATCATGCATTCAAAGACATGTTTTGATAGATCTGTTTGTCAAAATGAAGCTGAAATAATTTAATTGTAATTATTAACCAGGTAAGAATTTTGGCCATCGTCGTTTATGATCCAATAGGCATCAGTGGTATTGCTTGAGATTAAACCCGCCCTTGCTTGTAATACCTTTAACCCGCCTTCCATAAGTTTGGATATTTGCCAACAATTGAAAAAATGGGCTAAACTCCAGACGTTAAGCCGAAGCTAAGGTACAATGGAGAAAACAAACATTTTACAAGCTTCATAAGCATTGCAAAAATGCTTAAGGCAAAGAAACTATTGGCTCCGCGTTCTGCATTCAATATTCTTTTTATATTTTGTCTACCGAGAATAATTATTCTAACCATTTAGTTAAATATTGATGCAATTTTAAAATTTACCTGTGTATTGTTATTTAGAATAATGAATTCGTCATTCAGAAGCGTTATTTTTCTTTTAATTTGTTTATCTAAAGTTTGACTGGGTGCATAAATTTTCCTGGTGACAAGCAAAGTCTGATGTGTTAAATCTATTAAAAATTCCTGGTTTCGAGACAATAAAATGATCAATATATTTTGTGTTATGCACAGAATGCTTGACACCAAGCTTGATCAAATTGGACGAGAGGAATATGCAAAGTCCAGTATTGTTAAATTATATGGCTCCATTAACACATGAGTTTCATCCTGTCCCGATAATCATCAGTAGGATATGTCAAAACGCCATAGACCCAATATCTCATTAGTCAAGTAGTGCTGGAAAATAGAGCGAAGTGATATTATTGTATGTCTGTTTTCAAGGTAAAACGACCAAATTGATCGTGCACTGTATAAATTGCACTTGACTTCATTAATGACTTAATGTACTATAACTTAGATCAAGTTTGCGAACGTGTGACAAACAACAAACCTATTGTACCAAACCATTCGCATGGTAAAACAAAACTACCGGAAATTGAAAATAATGACGCGTTTCCAAATTCTATGATCATAATCGGAGAAAAACGGAAAACTGACTATCGAGGATCAAATCGAAATGCATATTGAAGGAAAGCAAATCTAGATATGCGTTTGTCACCTCTAGTGGTCGCTTGTAAATTGCTATTGACTGTAAATCTCGGTCGAAATATTTCTATAAAGTTACTCTGATGATCATCATGAAAGGTCGAAATGCGTCAGTATGGGTGACTGATGGTAGTTTTATTATGTTGGGCGACTGGCTAGATAAAATGGGTTTGGTGTTTATCATATACTTGTACACATGAATTAAATAAATATTATCATCGAATAAGTATAAATAATTTTTTAATTGCAAAACGTATTGAAATGCGGCTAAAGCCACTTAAAGTACATATTTGTGCTTGTTTAAATATTGTGCAGTCGACATTTCCAGTCTCCTAAGATGTATGCGGGACTACTAGAGGTGAGAGCCGCATTTTTAATTTTGCAATCCTTGTGCATGCATTGCTTTTTATCCGACTTTATTAAATTGCCGTCGCACTCTGATGATGATAGATAAAGTTCGAAACGCGTCAGTACAGGTGAATATCGACAGTTTTGTTGTTTTGCGACTGGTTAGATAAATTAGGATTGGTGTTTGTCACATGCTCTTAATCTTGAATTAAATAATTCTTATCACTACGTGTGCAATATATTATTGTTTAATTTACCATCAAAATTGTTTATTATTTATAGCCTATTGTACCATTTTCTTTAGTTTCTTATTGTTGTAGAATAAACAGTTTGTATTTGTTTGACACTTAATCAAACGTTCGAAATAACTAATCAGACTGGCAGCTGGTTTAAACTGGTTATGTGCTTTTTCTTTTATACGGTCAAATCAAATATGGGTCATACTAACAGTTAATCGAGTATAACCCTAAATACGACCACTGTCACATTTATGTGATTGTTGGCGGTACCAATAAAATACTTTGAAAAGTCGTTCTATAAATGGCTGTTTTATGTGAAATCTTTTACTGCTTTAGTACGCACACATTTAGGCGACAGTATGGCCCAATTGTCATACGTTAATTGAAATTTGTAATAGGATTTTGGGCATAGTGCTTGCTACCACTGATGAGATTCACTTGAGCGCAGAACAAGAGGTTGCATGGGATTTACCCTATCTTAATTCTAACTTTGGTATATCAGTATGGTTACACCATAACCAAAATCTTATTAGATAGGTTAAACTTAATTCATAAATATTTTAATTTTCAATATATATTATGCATTATTAGCATACAATGGGAAGAAAGATAGCGAGTATTTGAAAGCAGTTTAAGCCTCAGGTCAATAATCAGTTTCGAACCTATGTGTACTTTGCCAATTACCATTAGGTGCATTCGCGAAAAAAAGTACACCCGATCTGTTTCAAACCTTTGTTGTTTTCTCCCTGTGATTTCACATCATTAGAGAGCATGATAGATCGACAGTTAAAAAAAAAGTTAATCCAAACTGCCGCTTAACTATTACAAGTATTCGAAATTATAATCCGGTTGTACAAACTCAAGGTCGCTTATTCCTAGTAGTCATGACAGATTTGAATTCAGTTTTCCTATTCTAAGATGGTTGGCTAGAAGCGTCTAATTATGAGATACAACTAACCAAATGCTACTTAATCCTCTAGAAGCTTCTGTTCGCGTCTGACAAATTAGCTCTCGTTCCATCACGAATCATTAAGGGCCCACTATAAGCTGAATCGAAAAAGTGAACTGAAGACTTTACTTTAAATAAAATGTCACGGTTCCATCTTCCATTGTCAGTAATAACAGCTAGGGCTCGCGGGTCGGCAAACGTAAAAATAACACTTTCTTAAAAGAAATAGCTTTACGATGTCACAAAAATCCTAATATCTTGTAGAATAAGTATTTTTGTTTATTATAATTACAGCTTTCATTAGAATTTATTCAAGTTTTACCAATATGCATATATGTAAGCATCGTTTCTGACGGATAAAAGTACTTTTTAACACGCAACAATCAAAATTCATGGGCGTTTGTTTAAATCAACATTTAAACCGATTTATTTTCATTATTGATTTAGCCAGATAGGACATTTTACTCTCATTGTATTTATGCCTTATAGTACTTAATGGAGCAATCTTGCCAAATCTATCTTTATGACATTTTAAGTTTCCTATTTTACAATTGCAAATTATATTAATTTTCTAAAATAAATAATGTACCTCGTTATACGGAAATTCACAAATGAGCAGGAAAATAAATCAAAAGCAGCATAAATGAAAGATTTGATCCCCGAAACGAAGATATTTTTGTTTATGGCCTATTCACCGGAAGAAGCCTGCAATAAACTTTAAATTCGCCATATTGATCGTCTATTTGGGATCAATAGTCTTAGAATTTATCATATAAGTATTCGTATTAAAGCAGTATTAGATTTAATTTCATGGAAAGCCAATCAGATAAAAAATTCAATCATACAACACACCCTCACTCTCTCTATATACTATACACACACATATATATATATATATATATATATATATATATATATATATATATATATATATATAATAGAAACTAAACTTTGCATAAAGTAGCATACGCCTTTCATGAAGTGGTTATATATCTGTTTGGGGGAACAAATTTATGCATTACGCAGGGCGTTACTAGTAACAGTTGAGTTCAAATAGGCCAAAATAGATATCACAAATTTAGCATGAAAGAATATAGAGATCTTATGCACAAATGCGTTTTGTGCTTACTTGCGACTCCTCGGTAGACGCTGGTACTACTTTTTATACACACTAAAAGAGGTGAAAATATTTTGAACAAATAAACGGAAAAATATCCTATTCGAATGTGTATTCAAGCAGTAATTGAGTAAACTTCATAAACAGTCTTCTTAACTGAGACTTCATAGCCAACTAACTATAAATAACATATTACGAGCACGTAACTTTTACCAACACATTGAATTCTCAGATACTAATCCTGTCCATGGAGCCAAAAAATCGATTTTCTAAATAGGCCACAATTCGCCAAAATTAAGTATTATAATCAGTTCTTATTGGTTGTTATTAAAGAAAACTAGTTATAATTTACAATTATGAAGAATTTCAGCCTATTTCATAAAATACTGTTTTTGTAACTGGCACAAGCTTTGTATTTCGAAAACAAATTATTGGTACCATGTACAGGCTCACTATATCAAAAAAATTTGTGTAGGTGCCTCTCACATGTTTAGTATATGTCATATATATTGATATGCTTTAAATTAAATTCAAATGCGCTAACTGAAGTTGATCAATGCCAGATTGCATAAATATCCTGGAATAACACTTGATAAGAATTGTTTATAAATGTCTTTTTGGTGAAATTTAGCCAATTTGAAAACCTATTGTCTTGTAACCCGGTAGAAGCTTAATGTCTGCAAAACCACCAGGATGATGCAATTTAAAAGCTTGGTGTACATTATATCTTACCGTCGAGTTGAGTTGCCTAAATATGTACATGAATTTCATTTCTTCACTACTTAAATTTACATTCATATGGGTTACTGTACCGTTTATTTGCCCTACATTTCTTGGTATTACATAAATCAGGTGTAAGAATTATTAGTGGCTCCTACAGATAAGTTTTCAATGATCACAACACGCATGTGTACATGAGATTCAACATTTATTTCATGCTGAATTTGTTATTTCCTCGTGGACCTATTTGAAATAATTTGTTACATGTTACGTAATAATTATGTCATGCTAACCGCGAAATGTGGTAACTGATATCGATCAAGGCCAGAGTGTATGAATTTACTGGAGTAACAGGTGTTCAGAAATTGGTATAATTCTCAATTTCGGTGAACTGTACAATATATTCATATCCATCATTTTGGTACCATTTACCGATTCGGAAACCATAGTGTTAGTACCATGTACCTTTTCGGTACAATAATGTTGGTATCGGTTACTGACACAATAGCCATAGTGTTAGTATCCTTTACAGACTCAGAATATATATTATATAGTGCGAGTTAGCGTTGAAGTCGCATTGTCGTAGACTTTATATGATGTTAGCTTCACTAATGCAGGTTTCCACATTCGTCTAGGAGATTGTACCGTTCTATTATTCCATATTCCTCACCCAAATATATAGAGGTTAAAGGGTGTAATACCGGCTCCTACTTATGAGTCACCAGTAAACACGAAACGAATGTGCATGAGATTATACTTTTCGTTCATGCTGTCTTTGGTTTATTCTTCTGGTCACAACTGAACTAATTTGTTACTAGGTTCGCAACACCTAAAACATATTTGATGAATAGTTCAGGAAAATGGAGAATAACGGCTATTTCAAGCCAAGGGTTTTTCAGAAACAACGTCATATTCTAGCCTTGATAATGTTCTTCACATTTTCGAATTTTTTTAACGCTCCAGATGAATTATTTTTATTGTATTGATCGATACTTTCAGTCAGTTTACTTTAAATGGTAAATGTACATGTATACTTCTGTTAAAACTGAATCGGGCATTTATTTATTTTATTAGATAAAATACATTGTTATCTATATCATAAATGTATTTATGTTATATCTGCTTAAACAAAAAATATATGTGATTTGATCAATTTTCAAGAGTATTATAATTATTAAACAAAACGCTGGCTATAATCAAGGCCAGGAAATTCAAAGAATGATTTTTATATTTTCTTTCAAACGTGTCTATATTATTTAAATTGTTGGATTCAAGGAAATTGGTAGAATGACTGCGATTAAAGCAAATGCAAAGAATAGCCGAAATATCGCAAACATAGCATAAGTAACAGTGAGATACTGTTTTTGGCGGAGAACTAGTATATATGCATATATGTATTAGGTGTTGCGCACCCACGAACAAATTAGTTCAGTTGTGACCAGGAGGATAAACCAAGGCAGCATGAACGGAAGGTATAATCTCGTGCACATTCGCTTTGTGCTCACTGGCGACTCATCACTAGGAGCCTGTATTACGCCCTTTAACCACTATATATTTTGGTCAAGAATGTGGGATAATAGGACGGTACAATCTCCTACAAAAAGACTTATCATATTATAGCGTATGTATTGTGCTGACTGTCTAATCATTAGTATGAGTCAGCACTGCATCTAACCTCGCAAAATAATTCATCAATTCATATGAGCTAGACATGATGTTTAGCAAAGCTTCCATCATTTGGGCAAACTGGCGCACTAAGATCTAGTTTTGCAAATGATATTCATATAATTAAATGAAAATTGGTTGCGCGAGAGGTGGTAAAAATTAATTAAATCGAGGTTGCGATTTGGAATAAAACCTGTCCATTATGTACTGAAATTTTTCAGTATAAACTAAGCATTGTATAATATTAATTTCTATAACACTTCCCTATGCAGTGTTGTGTCTGTTCAATAATGACAGATTGTGGATGGCTAGTTGGAACTTAGGGTCTAAATGTATGCCATTTCCACATAATGGAAACTCTAACCGAGAAACTTTAGTTAGTATATTACTCAAAATTGTGTGTAGTGTGCGGCAGAGTGGTTCAATGGTTAGAGCACCAGATGTTGAAGCAGATGTGCCTGGTTTCGAACTCTGTCTGTGGCAAATTCTGGACAGTACGTGATGAGCTCCCAATAAGAACGAAACCGGTCTACTGGATGAATTGCCTTTTCTAAATTATCAGATGCTTAGTTTATACTGACAAATGTATATACATGTTACATTCATGACCGCAACCTTGAATTAATTAAGTACAATGAATGGGTTGGGACAGAAATCTGACTAACCAGGAGGAGGCCAAAATGTGAGTATAATTCCTTTAAATCTAAGATGGGTTTTTCACTCTTAGCTGCTCAACTTCGCATTATATGGAAGTAATATTTAGCTGCAATACGATTATTTGACAGCAAGAAAAATTTTTTCACAACTCTTTTTTTATTACAAAATAGTCAATTGAATGGCCACTGACTACTATGATAATTTACATGAAGTAGAGTGCAGGTTCAAATTTGTCGGTCAAAATCTGTCTGCAAGTGAAATTAGCGCTATTTTTACTTTACATTGCAGCTGGCAAAAAATAGGATTGGTATCTATTTTAATTTAGAAAGAATGAAATAATTTTAGGACTTGTATTTGCTTTAAAAAATAAAATAACAATTAAAATTTTTGTGTTGTCTCATTTGATTCTCTTAAATATGGCCTACTAATGCTTTTCATGGTAGTAGTATTGGAATATGATTAAATTATCTCACAATTTTCCCTTAAATCCACAGATTATTAATAGACAGATTGCAAAATTGTTAAGGGGCTTTTTTGTTAATTAATTCTAGAATTCCTCTGGGATTGCGATCTTGTCTTTCAATATTTTAATTTATTTTGGTGTTCATGTTTAAGAAGAGCTGGAGGAAGTATTTACCTGGTCCAGCACAAGTTTCCGCCGCTAATTCTATCTGAATGTGATCACTCTTGTTCAGAACTATATATGATTTGACAACGGAAATTTAATTATTGTTTAATGCTTAGCTGTATAAGTCTCATGATAAAAGCATGTCACATTTCGTGTTACACTTACTTCAACATTTGCAGCAACTCAGCAGTAACTTGAAAAAAATCATTCATCCCATATTGTCCAATCACTTGCTTTGAACTTCTGTGATATATTTAAATCAGAAAAATATATTGACAAATGATAAGCAAACCACAAGGTATATATACATTGTATTTGCTGGAGTAAAAAGTGCTCAGAAAAGATATAATTCTCATTTTTGTTGAAGTTTGAAATCCATCGTGTTGGTACCATATACCGACACGGCAACAATAGTGTTGGTACCATGTACTTCTTCGGTACCATAATGTTGGTATCGGGTAATGACACAATAACAATAGTGTTGTTACTCTTTGCAGACATGGTATATATATATATATATATATATATATATATATATATATATATATATATATATATATATATATGTATATATATATATAGTGAAGTTAATATGAAGTCGCTTTGTTGTCGACGACTTTGTATGAAGTTAGCCTCACTACTGCAGATTTACACATTCGTATAGGAGAATTTATCGCCCTCTTTACCCACATTTCTCCCCCGAATATATAGTGGTTATATGGCGCAATACCGGTTCCCTCCGATGAGTCGCCAGTAAGCACGAAACGAATGTGCACAAGATTATACCTTCCGTTCATGCTGTTTTTGGTCTATTCTTCTGGTCATAATTGAACTAATTTGTGACTAGGTGCACAACAATTAATATACAATTGCATATGCGTTACTTCTCCGCCACAATCAATATTTAATCGCTATATATACATTTGTCAGTAGAAACTAAGTATTGTTTAGTATAGAAAGGAGAATTAATTCAGTAGATCAGTTTCGTCCTTATTGAGAATTCATCACTAATTGTCCAAAATTTACCGCAGAAAACGTATGTTAAATCGAATAAATCAGATTTATATACCTCACAAAGACAGCAGTTAGTTAATCGTAACTAATCGGGTAGTAAATCTATCAACTGTAAATCTTAAGATAGATCAATTTGATCTGCCTACCGTTGTTTAAAATGGTTATAGCTAAAGAAAGATCAGTTAGAAATGAAGTAATTACAGAGGATGTAAAAACGGCTCAATTTCTTTCAGATAAGGATAGAGTGAAATTTGAATTAGAGTTTGCCGCAATGGTTCTAACACACCAAGAGGATAGAGTAAAACCAAACTATGAAAGTCCACGTCTTAGAAAGGAGTTAATATCGAATTATGTTATATGTCTGTGAGCGGATAAAGTTGGTGCTACAATTCTGATGAGTCAATCCGATAATAGCGACACACAATTATTATAACACACACACACACACACAATAATAATAATAATAATAATAATAATACACACAATACCACACAATAATAAAATGTTAGAACAGTTACGTAATGAGGAAGAATACACTATAATAGCTAAAGAATCAACAGATAGGTTACAAGGGCGATTAAAATTATTAATCAATAATACGATTGCTAGTGATGAAATGGATTCGGCGCATAGTGAAACTTTCATACAAATAGAAACAGTTGCACTGAGAATGTATAGTTTGGGTCAATGTGCATAAGCATGGTACTCCATTAACTGTGCGATATATTCAAAGCAAATGGTTATCCTCTTCAATTAATAGAAACAACAGTGTAGTAAGAAAATTTAATCTTAATTTGAGGTAAATACAAGCTGATAAAGGGAATGAAGAGCGTAAGGTCATGGTACAAATGGGCTCTAAATTAATTTGAAAAGTAAAATCAATAACCTAATAATACAATATGAGAATTATTTTAAAATAGTTACCTACACTAGGCAGTACACTCCCCAACCAAAAAGAAAAGATTGAACCATTGGAACATCAGGAGTTTATGAAATCCCTTACAATGATTGTAGTCTCAAGTATGTTGGTGATAACATGTGCCCAAAAATGTTGAGGAGAGGCGTCCATAGAACTTCATGTAAGTATGGACATGTTGCTAAATCTGATCTTGCCCGTCATGTAGTGGAGACCAAAAATGCAGACGCATAGCAGTATAAAGTCGTAAAAGAATGACGAAATTAAATCCAGGGATGAAGGAAACTGTTTCTGAATAAGTGTTTGTTTCGATTTGGAATACAGCATTGGTAGGAAAAGACGATCGCATGAATCGGAATCTGAAGATAGCTCCAGTAAAAGACTAAGAACATCGGATTTAGACTGGCTTATTCATGGGCTTATTATCTACTTAATGGTTAATCAATTACTGATAATATAGTCCTAAATTTCATCCTTCACTGTTCGTTTGATTTTAAAACTCTTAGTGAGTTGAACGCTTACTACGGGCTGCTATCATATTTCCGTATATTGCTTGTTCTTGTTTTAAATAATATTAAAAATTTTCTTCTCTAACCGTCACTAATTTAATTTCACATCTTAATTTAGCTTCTTAATTTATTGAAAAGGACTTCTTTTGTCTTTCTCCCCTACCCTACTTATTCAAATAACTCTAGTAATGAAGCATTTTAAACGTTAAGAGTAAATAATTAGTCTGGCGCGTACAAAGAGTAAATTAATTTCTATTGACTGCAGCTTCATTTACATGTACGTACATGTGCATTAAGTATATTCCGTTATGCATACACATACGAATGCACATACGTGACGTGCGCCTATTTAATTATATGACTAGAACTGTTATTAAACATGCCTATCCTGAGTATAACCTGAGTGGTGTGAATTGAAATTTTACACGTGCATATGTCGTTCGGCTTTCTAATATTATCACTTACAATGATATGTGGTTATGACGAGTGGTTCTGAATTATTGGTCTCCCTATACTCGAAAATGTGAGGGAAATCTCAGTTACGTCGTTTCACAGGGAGTGTTTGAAATAAAATAATCTAACGCATGCAAATGGTAAATTATGATTCAGTCACTCAAGTCTCACATAGTTGGATTAGCATAGCAGTAATGGATTTGCGTATATACACACACGTTACACGCAACTAGCTAGTGAGAGATTCAGTATGAAGCATAAATGATACGACCAGAGGAAATATGGAGCATAAACAATAATTGATTGTGCGGATGGTGGTAAAAATTATTTAATTCAAGTTTGCGAGCTTCAAGTAACACCAATCCAATTGTAATTAACCAGTCGTCGAACACCATAACAAAACTACCGCCGGTCGCAACGCACTGACGCGTTTCTACCTTCCATGATCATCATCAGAGTACGACGGCAAACTGACCAGCGAAGATCAAACCGCATTGCATAAATATGGAAAGCAAAATTAGATATGCGGCTGACACCTCTAGTAGTATTACATACTTTGTACGTGACATGAAATGTCGGCTGCACAATATCTAAGCAGTCACAAACATTAACTCTTTAGGAAGAGTCGATTACATACATATATATATATATATATATATATATATATATATATATATATGATATATATATGCATGTGCGTACGTGTGTGTGAGTATAGCTACAAACATTGGTTATGCTGGTGATCATAACAATTATTATAATCAAGGTTGCGG
>JAQBSW010007268.1:0-41968 GCA_029291075.1 Eudiplozoon nipponicum
TCGCAAACTGCTGATTCTTATGTATGAGGTGCATTCCTCTTCAATTGTTTTTGAGGGAGATGCTGATTCATTCTAGTTTCCAGCCTCTTTTTTGATCTGCCTATGTACTGAACGTTGCAGGTACACTGAAATTTGTATATAGACAAAGGATTTTATGTCACTGAGAGGCTACCGTTTTCATTAGTACGCACAAGTAATGTTGTGTTGAAAACGACTCTCACCTGTATTGATGGAAACTGTGATTTGGTCGCTCGAACTACTTTTTTTTGAAGATATCAGCTGGAAGATAACCTCCAAAGGAAAAACTAAGCATTGATCTCTGAGGTATTTTGTTTACCTCCAAATTGGTCTCGATTTTGTTACGTTGCCTCAACTTAAATTCGACAAACCAGTCGGGATAGCCATTATTTTTCAACGCTTCGCGAAGCAAATTTAGCTCTAATTCAATGTTGTTCGGTGAACAAATCCTGCATATTCGTGTGCTCAAATTGATTATCAAGTTCCTTTTGTACGTCCTTGGCACACTACTGAAATAATGGATATACAGGCCAGTCCAGCTTGATTTCTTGTGAACTGACCTTGAGATGGTACCCTCTTCATCTCTCGTTATTCCTACATCTAGAAAAGTTAAACATCCGACTTGTTCTACTTCTGTTTTAAACTTGATTACTTGGTCTACCTTGTTTATATGATGTAGCAGTGCGTTTCTATCTTAATCCTTTTCAACGACCATGAAAGCATCGTCAACGTAGCGTACGTAAGAATAAACTCCATTGATACATGGTTTTAATCCAGTTGTTTCTAAACGATGCATGTATATGTCTGCCAATACTGGTCCAAGAGGACTGCCCAAATCTATGCCGTCAATTTGTCTGTAAAAGACTTCTTGGAAAACGAATTGTACGTTGGATGTACATAATAAAAGATGTTCTCTTATGTAGTCCGCGTCTATCAGTGTTTCCGCTCCTCATGAACGCAGTTGTTCACATAGGCTATTTAGAGTTTTTTATTGGAATACTAGTAAAGTGTGATTTTTTATAGAGGGACAACATTTTCTTCTCTTTTAAATTCAAGTTGCGAATTTTTCCACAAATTGAAAGCTATCTTGTACCACGTGCTCCATTTTTTCTTTCATAATAAATTTTTATTATCCGGCAAAATAGTCTGGCTGCCCCATGCTGCGGAGAATTTACCATAGATAACATGTGTCTGAAAGGAGGAAGTCTCACTAAAAGGCATTATACTATTTCGATATTTCTGTCGCTGTTAAAATTCAGTTTAATATCGTATATGCAGCTGTTTTTTCTTCCACGGTTTTGTTACCATTCCGGTCGACTGACGGTAGTTTTGCTATGTTGTTCGACGACTGGTTAATAACAATGGGATTGGTGTTTACTTCAAGCTCGCAAATTTGATTTATAGAATTGTTACCACCACCCGCGCAATCGAATAATGTTGATTCTGGTCGAGTGGATGTTTGGGCTTGCCTGGATGCAAGTAAATTGTTTTTTGGTTTTGTCATTCGTGGCCGGTCGATGAAAATATCATGTTGGTGAATCTTTTGAATTCTTAGGCCTGGAGCCTGTTGTGTCATATAAGGAGTTTCATACGTATAAATATAATTATTAGGATTTTGCTTCGCGTAGAATTGAGAAATTGGCCAAATTGACTGGGTGTGCCGTTTCATTTATTAGACCGTAGATATCTGAATTTTCTGACGGCGCGAAGCATTTTTTAATCAATGTCTGTGGTAAATGTTGATGGATTCTGTTAATCAATTGCTACTTCTTACGTCCAATAAATATGCTATCACGCACACGTAATTCCAATTGTAATAAACAAGGACGATGTTGTGTTACTTAATAAAAAAAATGAGATTTAAGGTTTTCTTGTAGACAACAATGATATCAAAGACCTCATATTTGCATGTACAAAACAACGTACAATTTACATTTTAAGGTGAAATATTACCGTCAGTTTAATGGTGTAAATATGGGGAGCTGCATTACAACCCTCCTGGCAGATGGGTACATGCACCAACTTGAACAAACAAGTCTTAAATGTATAATTGACCAGTGCGCACTTTACCAAAGGTATGTAGATAATATATTATTGTTCATCTCAGACGAAGCAGAACCATCAGAAATCCTCAGGCAAACCAATGGAACCGATTCAGACATCAAACACGTGACCCATTAAGAACATAAATTTGTCAGTATAAACTGAGCATCGTATAGTGTGGAAAAAGCAATTCATCCAGTAGATCGGTTTCGAACTTATTGAGATCCCATCACGTAGTATCCAGAATTTGCCACAGACAGTACTCGAGCTTGGGCACGTCTGCTTCGGCATCTGGTGCTCTAACCACTGAGCAATCCTGCCGCACACTACAGGCAATTTTCAGTTATATACTAACTCCTGTGTCTTGGTTAGCCTTTCTTTTATATTGTGCCTATATAGCATCCTTTTAGCCAAAAAAGTTCCAACTAACCATCCAAAATCTGTCACAATAGCACAGAAAGCACACGAAATGGCGAAGTGGTATTAAAATGAACATTTATACAATTAAATGAAGATTGGTTGCGCGGGCCATTGTATCAATTACTTTGAATCAACGTTGCGATTTTAAAAGAAACACGTGACCCATTAAGAGCCTACATTTGTCTGTATATACTAAGCATCGTATAGTGTAGAAAAGGCAATTCATCCAGTAGACCGGTTTCGTCCACACCGGGATGATTCAGACTGAGAAATTCATCAAATACCGAGCTTCAATAGTCTGGTGGTAGCTAAATTTTACTAGCCACCTCTCCTTCGATATTATATGCGATGACCTCTGCATTGCCTTGCTTGAAACTATCAAATTTGTCAAGTTACCTGCGTCGCCCTGATATGAGTTCGTTGTCTGAATATCTTTCCATTGCGAGTGTTCGACATTCTGATGGATTATTGAATTGATTTCAATGCGAGATAAACAATCATCCACCACCTTATCTTTGCCTTTTTACATGACCAATGCCGAAGTTGAACTCACTGAGGCGAATCATTTTCCGTATGACTCTTTGAAGATAATTCTGTGAACTTTTCTGTAAGGCCTTCACTAACAACGCGTTGACGATCTCAACTTAGAAGGGCTAACGCAGGTGATATCGTTCAAATTGGAGGCAAGAGTCATGCAGAGAAATTAGTTCCTTTTCCGTTGTCGAATATTTGTTTTCCGCAACTTTCAATACTTTGGAACAAAATGCGATGGGATGCATTTCATTATCGAATTTGTGTTCCAGTGTGCCGACCAAGCCTACATGAGATGCGTCGGTAGACAGCTTCAATGATGCATTTCTCTGAACGTTATCTCGTTTTGTATGTTGCGCAAGCAGCTCATTTGTTCGGTCGAACATTAGCTGGTCGTTTGCGTGCCAGCGCAGCCGCGAATTGGACTTAGACGACTTCCGCCCTAGGAGATGGCTCGTCATAATTATAATTACACATGCCAAGAAAGCGACGCAATTCTTTCGTATTCATCGGTGTGGGAAACTTTCTGATAGCCTCGACTTTGTCTTCTAGGGTATTTATAATGCCATTTCTAATCGAGTACTCTAGGAATTTCACTTGTCTCTCTGTCAATACGCAGTTTCCATGTTTAACACAAGACAAAACTGATCGATAAGAACAACAGTCTCTACAATGTCTAGTACATGCTGTTAAAAATCATCCGCGGCTGTTACCACATCATCGACGTAAGAATGTGTTCGTGGAAGTTTCCGTCGAACCTCGTTCATAAATCTTCGAAGTGTCTGCGATGCATTGCACAGTCCAAAAGACATACGCGTATATTCAAATAAACCAAACGGATAATCCTGGCTGATTTTGCGATGCTTTCTTCGTCGAGATGAATCTGATGGTAAGCTGACTTCAGGTCAAGAACTGTAAACCATTTGCTTTGGGCTATTTCGTCAATAATACCTTTGGCGTTAACCTAGCTGGACTGAGTGAATCTCAAGTAGTCGTGCGTGTGTGTGTGTTAGCGGATTCGAACGAGTCATTACTCTTGAGTGAAAAAACCAGGCGATCGTCATTACCAACAAAGGTACGCACACTTAAATTTGTGACTGGGTCTAGCATGGTACCTTTGGCTGTATCAATTATCAGTCCATACTTTGAGAGTAAATCTAAGCCGAGTATACAATACGGCACGTCCTCGACGATTAACGTCCACGGGAACACTCGACGTAGGCCCGGTGGTACACTGAGATTTGCCAAGCCTTGTGTGTTTCAATTGCCTGACCGTTGGCAGTTTTTAGCTTTACATCGTTGCCACAAGTTACTGGAAATTTTGTCCACAGAAACGCAATTTTTTGCCCATTATGCAACGAGTTATTACCGATTGCGTTAAAGCATGCCGGCCATATCATCTATCAAAATTTCTTCGTCAAACTCACTCCAATTTTGGCCGTTTTCGAGCTGTCTAACGCTCGTTTTAGATTTTTTCATGTTGGTTTAATCACTCTCCGTAAAGTAAGTGGTTTTCGTAATTGCATGACAATAATTGATCGACACACAAGATGGCTTGAGGTAATACCACTAACTGGTCAAGACGCGGAGACCATTACCTATGCATTCTGGATGCACTGGGCGTCGGTATTTAGATTAACAGACGTTGTAGTCGCTGATGAAGATCCAAAGTTCATGACACGTTTATTTAAGGAAAATTTGAAATTCCTCGGAGTTGATGTGCGAAGATCTACAGCATTCAATCCTAAGTGTGACGATCTTATGGATCGAATTAACTGCGAATTAAAGGCAGCGCTATGTGTGTCTAGCGAAATATCAGAGTGGTTCACTGCACACCCACTAATACTACTCGATACACGATCAAGGTTTCACGACAGCATAACAGAATCAGTCGCAAATGTCACTTTTGGTCACAGTCCGCAACTTCCGGCAGAACTTATGAGCGGTTTTGAAGTAATTAATGAAACACCAGCTGCGCAAGTTACACAACAGCTGCAGCGTGTTTTATTTAGTCTGAGTGCGAAACCAACTAGAGAACACAATCCACCAGGATATATTTCGTATACGTTAGACACATGTCCGAGTGGACGCTGTTCAGCCGACATGATGGCCAAAGTACACCGTGCCTAACCAGACAATCAAGCTTGTTCTCAAAAAATGTTTTATCAACTACATGCAAAACCATAAACCAATTTCCATTACTAATGATATTGCAGCTCTTGTATCTACCACGAACGCGACCTTCAAGAGTGGATCTGAAACATCCATTAAAAACGCAGTTTACTGGGTGAGAGAAGTAATACTCGCCGGCTTTACATCCTCTATAATTTTCAAGGTTTGAAAATTATTATTAGGTAGACTGTCTGTGGGCCACCGGGAAAATTAATACACTATACCAATTTGACATGTTATGAGACAATTTCTGGTTCTTTATGCCTCTATACAATGATTTACACACCAGTTATTAGGACTGACTGCTACAGAATACCTATCTGATTGAGGGCGACTGGTTTGTTTGCTCACGATGTGATAAAGGATCGCCAGGCTGAGCTTTGTTTGATAGTGGCAGGACACCGGATGGTCGATGCGATGAATGATGGAGATCGTGCGAGTGACGCGATGGCAGACCGGATTCTTTCGTCCTTTAATTCTGAATTACTTCTTTGAGAATGGACAGTACCGTTGTAACCTTACTCTGAAACTATTAAACTCTGCAGAAAGTTCATTATAACTACCTAAGGAATTGAAAGTATAATCTCATGTGCACATTCGTTTCGTGCTTACTGGCGACTCATAAGTAGGAGCCGGTATTACACCATTTACTCACAATGTATTTGTGCGAGGTATGTTGAAAAAGAGGACGGTACAATCTCCTTGACGAAGGTGTAAACCTGCATATAAAGTCTTCGACAATGTAACTTCAAAGTTAGCTCACTATATAATATATATATATATATATATATATATATATATATATACCAAGTGTATAAAAGGTACAAACACTAATGTGGCTATTGTGTCAGTACCGGATGCCACCATGGTAGCTAAATGTACATACCAACACTGGGGAGTTGCCGATCACATGGTACCAACATCAGTGTATTTTTAATGTATACAATGGACCACTATTGAGAATTACAACTACTTCTGAACACTTGCTACTCCAGTAAATCCATGCACTCTGGCCTTCATCGCACATTTCGCGTTAATTATGGCATATGAGTTAAATTCTGTTTGTTCCGGAGAACTAATATATATAATACATGGGGAAATAGTATTGAAATGAACATTTATATAATTAAACGAACATTGTTTGCGCGGGTGGTGATAACAATTATTATAATCAAGGTTGCGATCCTGATATAAGCACCTGTCCCATTATGTCCATACGTATGTCAATATCAACTAAGAATTGTTCAGTGTAGAAAAGGCAATACATTCAGAAGACCAGTTTCGTCCTTATTGGGATCTCCTCACGTAATGGCCAGAATTTGCCCCGACAGGGCTTGAACCCGGGCACGTCTGCTTCGGAATTTATTACTCTGTCCACTGAACTACCTTGCCACAAACTACACACACAAATTTCAGTTTGATTTGCTGGTCTCCAATTAGACGCGTGGAAAATTAGACCTTAAAACTAAGTTCTTTTCCTGACTATGAGTTCATAGGACAACAGCTTTCTTCTCTCAGTTTGCTTACCGTGCCAAACTCCTGAAATCGAGCATGTCCAGAGCTAGAAGGTGTTAATGTCACAGTGTTATGCACTCGGTGTCTATATACTGTGAATAACTATAAACCCACATTTTTAGACGAAAAATTGTTGCACGAGAGGTGATAACAATTATAATAATCAAGGTTGCGATCTTGATATGGACACATGATCTATTTATTACTTATATATGTCGGTATAAACTAAGAATTGTATAGTGTAGATAAGGCAATTCATCCAGTAGACCGGTTTCGTCCTTATTGGGAACTCATCATACCGGGCTAGAATTTTCCGCGGACAGGGCTCGAACCTGGGCACGTCTGCTTCGGAATCTGGTGCTCTAACGACCGAACCATCGTGCTGCACACTACACTATACAAACATTTCAGTTATATGCTAACTAATGTAACTTGGTTAGTCTATTTTTCCTTTAGGTGGAGCTCATATGGCATACTTTTAGACCCAAAGTTCCAACTAACTATCCCCAATCTGTCATTACTTAACAGACACCACACTACATGAGGAAGTGATATTGAAATGAACATTTATACAATTAAACGTACATTGGTTGCGCGGGCAGTGATAACAATTATTATAATCAAGGTTTCGATCTTAATATAAACACCTGACCCATTAATTACTTACATATGTCAGTATAAACTAAGAATTCTATATTGTGTAGAAATGTCAATTCATCCAGTCGTCCGGTTTAGTCATTATCGGGAACTCATCACGTACTGTCCAGAATTTTCTGCAGCCAGGGCTCAAACCTAGTCAGGTGTGCTTCTCAATCTATTGCTCTAACCATTGAACCAGGATGCGGCAGCAGTTTTTATTTTAACGGATACAGAATTCAAACATCTGCTTGTATACAATACAATTTAAGAATAATTGATTGCGCGGGTGATGGTAACAATTTTTTAAATCAAGTTTGCAAGCTTGAAGTAAACACCAATCCCATTGTATTTAACCAGTCGTCGAACAACCTACCACGGCTGGCGGTAGTTTTGTTATGTTGTTCGACGACTGGTTAAATACAATGGGATTGGTGTTTACTTCAAGCTTGCAAACTTGATTTAAAGAATCTGCTTATAGTCTCTTTGATGGATTGCCCATGGCTATTCGAACCGACAGACGCCAACTACGAACAAGTGAACTTGAATGTAACTCAATTCGTGTACCTGTTGAGGAGAAATTGGTACATGGTTGGTACATGCAGTGCAGAATTTTTAGGGTTGTTGAACTTAAAAATAGGAAATCGATAATTTTGTTGACCGAAAAGCTCGTGAACTGATTTGAAAGACCAAACGTTAGAACTATACTTCCCTTAAATTTAGAAATTTTAAATGATTCACCAAGTCAACATCGTTGCTAACGCAACTATTATCGATTTCAATTATGATTGCTATCTGTTTCGCTTTCATTATTGACGCAATTTGGCTTACCGAATGCAAGTCCCTTGCACCAACCACTGGTGGCAACTTCGACGGGCCGAATATTCAGGTCGCATTGGTGTCAGGTTTTGCGCGTTCGTTTATTTATACGCAACATTTATTGATTTTACTCGAAGAAGTGTCATTCATTCTTCGCCAAAACTGCCGCGCGTGTCTCTAATGGCACGCCATACCTCGACCTCAAAATTGAATTGGCCTCTCGTAATAAACTTGGCGCCGATTGAATTTCAGTTCATCATGAAGTATGTCGCTCATTTTAAAAATATATAAATTTTCATTTATATGTATGAAGCTTTATTTTTCAACCTAAATATAATTCTGTTTTTGTGTCTTTCTGCTTTTATGCATTATATGTGCTCTCTTCTGACGAAATTTAGTTGATTGGTGTTTACTCTAAAGTGCTGGCAGGCAACTTGTAGTTCGCCATGTTGACTTCACCGATAATTTATGGGGCGTTTATGCGGATTTCCTGAGAATCTACTAGGATTGTGTCCTCCGGCTTAGGCTTAATTATCTCTAACTCCGCAATCAAGATGCTCATTTGCACAGACAATATTTTTTATAAGCTTTCCAAACCATCAGACGAAGTTATTTAGAGGAGTTTGCTCGCATAAAGCGAGTCTATTTCGTTAAGCAAAGCACAAATAATTATTAATTCAATTTCATTTTTGCAGCTCGAGTGCTGCTTTTATCATTGTCGTGACTGCTTGATCTTCATTCGTGCACTTCTGCGAGGACTATCTGTTATATTCACATCAGCCTTAAATAGAGCCATTGAAGCGCTCTCGGCCTCAATGGTGGCTGCTGATACACACCAGTAAAGAAAAAATGGAAATACTCCCATTAGATTATATATGTTTTTAGTAATCTTAATATTTATTCTAGAACCGGCATAGGAAACGAGTTTGTTGATAATTATTTTAAACAAAAGTTTTCACCTCGATAAAAATTCAGCCAATATTACGTATTCTCTTGATATATTGGGGTTTTTGACCCCTCAGTAAGTAAAACTATTCAAACCCTCGTATAGAATCGAAATTTGTCTTCTTATCCACAATACTTATTATCTTCTCTTTGTTATTCGCTCCTATTTTTGCGTAATATAATAATTCTCGTTAATTAAAATTTTCTTGTTTTGCTTAATTAAATTGATCGTCGAACTTTAACTTTTATTATCCTTGGTAATGTATAATTCACTTCTGAACATAATACTTATTTAATAATAATTGATTGCGCGGGTGATGGTAACAATTCTTTAAATCAAGTTAGCGAGCTATTGTATTTAACCAGTTGTCGAACAAATCAGTACGTGAGACTAGCGGAAGATTTTGTGTTTTTTGACGACTGGTTAAATACAATGGGATTGGTGCTTACTTCAAGCTTTCAAACTTGATTTAAAGAAATTTGTTAGAATGTTTGTCCTGATTACATATTTTATTTAGATATAGCATAGAATTTTCTCATGTGTAGTCCGGACACTTTATATATATATATATATATATATATATATATATATATATAGATAAAACGAAATCATGAATAAATATATTATGCTTAATTTAACGTGGTTAAAAAATATTACGGCTGGAGTAAATCGATAGAGCGAGGGTGCTCAGCTCACTTTATGCACAAATCAGTAAAAAATTTTATGTTATAGAAATTATAATTGAATGCCTGGCGCGACACACCTGGTCTGACGCAACATTCGGAAGGCTTGGAGGTCTCAAGCAGTCCCACCCAGAAGAATTCAGGTGTTGCCTAATTACGAAGACACCGATATCTAACAAATGTATTGTCTTTGCACGTTTCTCATATATAGATAAAAATCAACTTAACGATTTAGATCTATTATTTTTATGCTAAATTATGACATATAACAAAAAGAAAAAGTGAAGACAGTGCCGAAGTTTTATAATTTATTTATGAAAATTTTGACAGACACTGAAATCATGGAGTAGATGTGATTGCTGCAAATTAAGTCTTAGAGTCACATGAACACAAATGTACAAGGGCAACCATTTTGCTACTTGTCCCTTTAATTAAGCTGATTTGTGCAAAATTGGTCTAAAGCATATATGTGCGAGTGAGGATGCATATGGTTTGGCAGCAGACACGAGAAATCACCACCGGTGTTCTTGTCGAGGACCAATCCGCCTTCACCTGCTACGAACTAGCCATCATTGAGTTACAAAGGCGACCAATTCATCTGTGCCTGAGAATGCATAGCAGGCGTTCTATTACAAATACTAACCCATATATACACATATATATATATATATGTATATATATGGATATATATAAACACACACACACATATATATACATATATATATATATATATATGCAAATATATATGTATATATATATATATATATATATATATATATATATGTGTGTGTGTTTATATATATCCATATATATTATATATATACATATGTATATATATATATATAACATACAAGGAAACATTATTGCAGCAATGAAAAAGATGTGGGAAAAAAATAAAGAGCATTTTATTGAAAATCTACCAAGTTAGTTGAAATGAGTAAATTAATAACGATTGATGCCGTCCTGTCTAGTCGATTTGAGCTCAGATACGACGCTTACTCCTTTCCATCCGACTCATTGCCCGACGTCCAAAGCTGAATAAAAGCAAAATTCAAAATGAAACACGATTAACAGTGTGAAATTAAAATTTCACGTGCTAAGAAGTAATGGCGGGATTTGCCACGACATATTATCCCGATTATTTGCCTCGAATGGCTGTTTAGGCAAAATGTGATTCTCTATAGCCTAGAAATCAAGACATGAGAAATACATAAAAAAGAGGTGAACTAATTTGTATGCACTTATTTCGAGCTTGCGGTTGGTGTATATGTTGGTGTTTCAATAATGCTTTAATGTCTACATAAATTTTATTAGAATAGAAAACCTCAATGTAGACAAATTTATGTGAAATTCGTTTTTAAAACAGTCAATTATATTTTAAGTAATTCTTAATTTTTTAATTTAAATTTCTCATTGCTATCCATCTTGTTGATCATTATGCCGCCTTTTTCCTGTGCGGGAAAATTGATAGCACTCGTAGATCAGTAAAACCTAGAATCCTTTACATTTCCAGTTGCACAGATTTTTTTAGCATTGATTGATGGATTTTTACTTGTTCCATCGTTCTGAAGCCGTCCATCAGCTGCTTGTCTGAAAATGACGTTGGAAAATCTTTTGCAGCCGACATTTCCAGTCAAGTACAAAGCCAGCGAGACTATCAGAGGTGAGAGCCGTATATCTAACTTTGATTTCCATATATATTCAATGCGGATTGATCCTCGATAGTCAGTTTGCCATCGTACACTGATGATGATCACGGAAGGTCGAAATGCGTCAATGCGTTGCGGCTGGCGGTAGTTTTGTTATGTTGTTCGACGACTGGTTAAATACAATGGAATTGCTGATTCCTTCAAGTTCACAAACTTAATTTAAAGTATTGTTACCACCACGCGCGCAATCATTGATGGTTCAAGAAGCCAAATTGTCCAGATTTCAAATGAAGCCCGTGCATGCACACGATTGGTTCCGCAACAAACAATGCACGTGCAATTAGCTTGCGCGGTTGGCAACGCATATCGGTATGAAGTCGACGATCGCACCTACCACAATCGAAAACTATCGCCAGCAAAATGTTAAAAGTTTCGGATGCAGATTAGCTTCTATTCCACTTCACAAATTCACCACTTGTTTATCAATCTTAAGCTTATCTTCATCATCAAACTGTCTAATGTCACACTTTTTGCTTTCCTATTAACTTATTATCGCGGAGAATGTTAGGTCGTAACTCATTACCAGTGGTTAGTATGAACGATGTTGACGCCTTCGGAAGAAAGGGACGAATCCGCACCCAGTCAATAGAAAGGCAAACACGACGCGTACTTGCAAACGGGGCTCAATCGTATCTTTACGAAACTGATAGTTTATCCTGATTTTAATTTAAATGAGCATTAATTACGTTCAGGAGACTGAAATTATCGATTCAGTAAGTTGATAGGCTACATACTGCCATCTAATCCGAACAAGTATAATCTGATGCATGCAATTACTAATTAACATTCAGTCGTTGTAGCTTCACGTGGGGATGGATGTAAGCATGAATTTAATTATGTTAAGCTAAAAACTTAACAGTTAAAGGCACGCACACATGCTTACCTAGTGAAACGTTAATAATAATTGTCATGAGACACGCCAGTCAGATCTATAAGTAAAGTTTTATAAACTAATTTTCACACTTGATTTATTTCTTTTCGAAATTTGGTGCTAGAAGAAATCGATTGAATAAGATATTCGACAAAGCCTATCGAAATATTTCTAAACAAAACATGGACAAGGCTTTAAACTACTTTGTTCACGTGAAGATGATCAAGTAATAGTATATATATATATATATATATATATATATATATATATATATATATATATATATATATATATATGTAAGAACAAAACAACGTACTCCATGGAATAACATTTATTAATAAATCTTATTTCTACCAGTATCTACAGCCATTGTTCTGGATTCGTTAGTATATTCGTTCATCCAATCCCACTGTACATTTGTTGTAACCAATCTCCTCTTCGTTATGCTAGCCTTTGTTTTGCGCAATTTAGACCACTACTTTTGCGCAATTTAGACCACTCCTTTTGCGTAACGTCATTTGGTGTGTCATCGCTTTCATTGTAATTGCGTCCGTAATTGATGTATGTGTCGTATTTTGCGAAGCGTTGGCTATTTGTGAAGGCCTGTCGGTTATTTCTTTGTTCCAGTCCAATTTAATTTCTTTTAGAATTATTTTCTGCACGTTTAAGCAGGGTTGAAGATATTAATAAAGAAAGGTGAAGAACTGTTGAGCAAGTATGTATTTACCCTGAAATTACAGCTCAGAAGATAACATGACCTAGTAGCACTAATATGCTGTTTGTACATTGAGACCATTTATTGTGTTTCAATCACTCGAGAGTACTGGTAGAGAATGTGGAATAGGAGAGGCCACCTCTAATGAATGTGTAAACCTGTATAGTGAGCACACCTGAAGTCAATGATACTGTTAATAGCAATCTCACTATATAATATATAGGTTGAAAGCTCGGGGATAACATTATAGCCATTGTGTTGGTAATTCAAAATGATGGTACTGATATATCATTGGCGGGAGCTCTGAGGAAATAGCCAATCACCTGATGGATGTTACTTAGCAGCCTGTTTGGGGTCATTAGTTAAAACCATACACTCTGGCCTTCACGATATCAGTTATCACATTGCGGCATGACATCATCTACCCAAAATGTGATAACTGATATCTACTGATATCGATGAAGGCCAGAGTGTATGGTTTAACTGGAGTAACAGGTGTTCGGAAATTGTTGTAATTCTCAATTTGGGTGAACTTTAGCATAAATTTATATCCATCAGGTTGGTATCATGTACCGACTCGGAAACCAAGTGTTAGTATCCGGTACTCATCGATTTCAAAAAAGGTATCAGTTACTAACACAATGCCATAGTGTTAGTATCCTTTACAGACTCGGTATATATATTATATAGTGTGAGTTAGCATTGAAGTCGCATTGTCGTTGACTTTAGATTATGTTAGCTTCACTATTACAGGTTTACACATTCGTCTAGGAGATTGTACCGTCCTATTATTCCACATTCTTCTACCAAATATATAGTGGTTAAAGGGCGTAATACCGGCTCCTACTGATGAGTCGCCAGTAAGCACGAAACGAATGTGCATGAGATTATACTTTCCGTTCATGCTGCCTTTGGTTTATCCTTCTGGTCACAACTGAACTAATTTGTTACTAGGTTCGCAAAACCTAATACATACTTGCATATATATTAGTTCTTCGCAACAAACAGTATTTAACTGTAATATATTGAATTGAATGATGTCATGCTTACCGCGAAATGTGATAACTGATATCGATGAAGGCCAGAGTGTATGGTTTAACTGGAGTAACAGGTGTTCGGAAATTGTTGTAATTCTCAATTTGGGTGAACTTTAGCATAAATTTATATCCATCAGGTTGGTATCATGTACCGACTCGGAAACCATAGTGTTAGTATCCGGTACTCATCGATTTCAAAAAAGGTATCAGTTACTAACACAATGGCCATAGTGTTAGTATCCTTTACAGACTCGGTATATATATTATATAGTGTGAGTTAGCATTGAAGTCGTATTGTCGTTGACTTCAGATTATGTTAGCTTCACTATTACAGGTTTACACATTCGTCTAGGAGATTGTACCGTCCTATTATTCCACATTCTTCTACCAAATATATAGTGGTTAAAGGGCGTAATACCGGCTCCTACTGATGAGTCGCCAGTAAGCACGAAACGAATGTGCATGAGATTATACTTTCCGTTCATGCTGCCTTTGGTTTATCCTTCTGGTCACAACTGAACTAATTTGTTACTAGGTTCGCAACACCTAATACATACTTGCATACATATTAGTTCTTCGCAACAAACAGTATTTAACTGTAATATATTGAATTGAATGATGTCATGCTTACCGCGAAATGTGATAACTGATATCGATGAAGGCCAGAGTGTATGGTTTAACTGGAGTAACAGGTGTTCGGAAATTGTTGTAATTCTCAATTTGGGTGAACTTTAGCATAAATTTATATCCATCAGGTTGGTATCATGTACCGACTCGGAAACCATAGTGTTAGTATCCGGTACTCATCGATTTCAAAAAAGGTATCAGTTACTAACACAATGGCCATAGTGTTAGTATCCTTTACAGACTCGGTATATATATTATATAGTGTGAGTTAGCATTGAAGTCGTATTGTCGTTGACTTCAGATTATGTTAGCTTCACTATTACAGGTTTACACATTCGTCTAGGAGATTGTACCGTCCTATTATTCCACATTCTTCTACCGAATATATAGTGGTTAAAGGGCGTAATACCGGCTCCTACTGATGAGTCGCCAGTAAGCACGAAACGAATGTGCATGAGATTATACTTTCCGTTCATGCTGCCTTTGGTTTATCCTTCTGGTCACAACTGAACTAATTTGTTACTAGGTTCGCAAAACCTAATACATACTTGCATATATATTAGTTCTTCGCAACAAACAGTATTTAACTGTAATATATTGAATTGAATGATGTCATGCTTACCGCGAAATGTGATAACTGATATCGATGAAGGCCAGAGTGTATGGTTTAACTGGAGTAACAGGTGTTCGGAAATTGTTGTAATTCTCAATTTGGGTGAACTTTAGCATAAATTTATATCCATCAGGTTGGTATCATGTACCGACTCGGAAACCATAGTGTTAGTATCCGGTACTCATCGATTTCAAAAAAGGTATCAGTTACTAACACAATAGCCATAGTGTTAGTATCCTTTACAGACTCGGTATATATATTATATAGTGTGAGTTAGCATTGAAGTCGTATTGTCGTTGACTTCAGATTATGTTAGCTTCACTATTACAGGTTTACACATTCGTCTAGGAGATTGTACCGTCCTATTATTCCACATTCTTCTACCGAATATATAGTGGTTAAAGGGCGTAATACCGGCTCCTACTGATGAGTCGCCAGTAAGCACGAAACGAATGTGCATGAGATTATACTTTCCGTTCATGCTGCCTTTGGTTTATCCTTCTGGTCACAACTGAACTAATTTGTTACTAGGTTCGCAAAACCTAATACATACTTGCATATATATTAGTTCTTCGCAACAAACAGTATTTAACTGTAATATATTGAATTGAATGATGTCATGCTTACCGCGAAATGTGATAACTGATATCGATGAAGGCCAGAGTGTATGGTTTAACTGGAGTAACAGGTGTTCGGAAATTGTTGTAATTCTCAATTTGGGTGAACTTTAGCATAAATTTATATCCATCAGGTTGGTATCATGTACCGACTCGGAAACCATAGTGTTAGTATCCGGTACTCATCGATTTCAAAAAAGGTATCAGTTACTAACACAATGGCCATAGTGTTAGTATCCTTTACAGACTCGGTATATATATTATATAGTGTGAGTTAGCATTGAAGTCGTATTGTCGTTGACTTCAGATTATGTTAGCTTCACTATTACAGGTTTACACATTCGTCTAGGAGATTGTACCGTCCTATTATTCCACATTCTTCTACCAAATATATAGTGGTTAAAGGGCGTAATACCGGCTCCTACTGATGAGTCGCCAGTAAGCACGAAACGAATGTGCATGAGATTATACTTTCCGTTCATGCTGCCTTTGGTTTATCCTTCTGGTCACAACTGAACTAATTTGTTACTAGGTTCGCAAAACCTAATACATACTTGCATCAGCTTATTAATTGCAATAGCTTCAAAAGCCAGAAGCATTTTCTCTGTTTTTGCCTTGTAGAGAACTGAAAAATTGTTACTACTAACAGCATGACCTGTGAGTAGTACATGTTCGCAAATTGCTGATTTTTGTGCAGGAGCTGCACCCCTCTTTAATAGTTTTTGAGGGAGATGCTGATTTATTCTAGTTTCGAGCCTCTTTTTTGATCTGCCGATGTACTGAGCGTTGCAGGTACATTGAAATTTGTATACAGACAAAGGTGTTGACGTCACAGAGAGGCTATCTTTTTCATTCGTGCGCATCAGTTTTGTTGTGTTGAACACCACTCTCACCTGTATTGATGGAAACTGTGCTTTTGTCGCTCGAATTACTTTTCGTTTGAAGATTTCCGCTGGAAGATCACCTCCAAAGGGAACACTAAGCGTTACTATCTGGGGAGTTTGATTTTCTTCCAAATTGGCCTCGATTTTGTTGCGTTGCCTCAAGTTGTATTCGATGAACCAGTCCGGATAGCCATTATTTCTCAACGCTTCGCGAAGCAAATTTAGCTCTACTTCAATGTTGTCCGGTGAACAAATCCTGCGTATTCGTGTGCCCAAATTTATTATTAGGTTCCTTTTGTACGCCCTTGGCACACTACTCATATAATGGATATACTGTGCAGTCCAGCTTGATTTCTTGTGAACTGACCTTGAGAGAGTACCTTCTTCATCTCTCGTTATTCCTACATCTAGGAAGGATAAATATCCGTCTTTTTCTTCTTCTATTGTAAACTTGATTGCCTGGTCTACCTTGTTTATGTGATGTAGCAGTGAATTTGTATCTTCATCCTTTTCAACGACCATGAAAGTATCGTCAACGTAGCGCACGTAAAAATGAGCTCCATTGATAAATGGTTTTAAACCAGTTGTTTCTAAATGGTGCATGTATATGTCTGCCAATACTGGTCCAAGAGGACTACCCATACCTATGCCGTCAATTTGTCTGTAGAAGACTCCTTGGAATACGAATTGTACGTTGGATGTGCATAATAGAAGTAGTTCTCTCATGTCGTCCACTTCTATCAGTGTTTCCGCTCCTGATGATCGTATATATTCACATAGGATATTTATAGTTTTATTTACTGGAATGCTAGTAAAGAGTGACTTTATATCGAGGGACACCATTTTCCTCTCTTTCAAATTTAGGTCGCGAATTTTTTCTACGAATTGAAAGCTATCCTGTACAACGTGGTCTATTCTTCCTTTCATGATAGGCTTTATAATCCGGCATAATAGTCTGGCTGCCTTGTGCTGTGGGGAATTTATCATAGATAAAATGGGCCTGAAAGGCGGAAGTCCTTCATTGTTGGTCATTTTGTGAACCTTGGGCAACCCATATAATATCGGTTGCGTTGAACCTACGGGCTTGGCATGTTTGCATTCTGTAATAAAAGCATTTTTGTGCTCTATGTCGATTTCTTGTTTAGCCTCGACCTTCGAAATAATTCGGTTTAGAATCTTCGTTATGGAATTTTCTAATTTTGCCGTAGTGTCGCGTTGTACCTCTTCGCGTTTAAATTTTGATTTGTCATTCAGAATTTGTAACATTGCCTGACTATAGTCCGTATAGTTCATGAGTCTGACTTGTTTGTTTCGTTGTAGCTCATTCAGTTCTTCTAGATGCCTTTTGGTGACCAGTTTATTTCCTTTGAATGTGCGCATATATTGGCCATACGCACTTCGGAGGTCCGATTTAGAGAGCGAGATGTCGTATTTTTCATTTGATTTGTGTTTTGTGGCATCTTCAAAGAAGCATTCCATTGATGCCTGCATATGCATTTCTTCACGTTCGTTTATTCTAGTTTTTGTTATGCAGTATTTCGGTCCAAGAGAGAGAACTTCATTTTGATGTTTTGTTAGATTTATGTCGGTGTAATTTAAAATAAATTTGCCTGGATTCTCAGGAAATTTTTTGGGCTTAGAACATTGCACTGCATTCCGCGCTAGTTTTTTAATCTCTCTCTTCCTTGCACCTTCTGTAATCCATGCTATCTCTTTTAAAAAATTAATTCGAATTCCATCTTCTAACATCTGCAGTTTAGACTCTATAGATAGACATTTAAGTTTGTAGCTATCCGCTTTTGCTTCTTCTTCTTCGATGACATTTTCAAGAATGCGCCGATGAATATTCTCTGATCGATGCTGATTGGTACTTTTCCAACGCTTAATCACGTAAGTTGGGATTGGTTCCTCACATAGACAATTTTTATAATACATCACACGTTCCACACATTCACCATATCTACACGAATAGGATATATATGCATTGAGTGTTGTACGTGGAATAGGGTGACCACGGTATTTCAATAAATTGATAGTTTCTAATTTCACCATTTTTTAAAATGTAAGAACAAAACAACGTACTCCATGGAATAACATTTATTAATAAATCTTATTTCTACCAGTATCTACAGCCATTGTTCTGGATTCGTTAGTATATTCGTTCATCCAATCTCACTGTACATTTGTTGTAACCAATCTCCTCTTCGTTATTCTAGCCTTTGTTTTGTGCAATTTAGACCACTCCTTTTGCGTAACGTCATTTGGTGTGTCATCGCTTTCAGGCCCATTTTATCTATGATAAATTCCCCACAGCACAAAGCAGCCAGACTATTATGCCGGATTATAAAGCCTATCATGAAAGGAAGAATAGACCACGTTGTACAGGATAGCTTTCAATTCGTAGAAAAAATTCGCGACCTAAATTTGAAAGAGAGGAAAATGGTGTCCCTCGATATAAAGTCACTCTTTACTAGCATTCCAGTAAATAAAACTATAAATATCCTATGTGAATATATACGATCATCAGGAGCGGAAACACTGATAGAAGTGGACGACATGAGAGAACTACTTCTATTATGCACATCCAACGTACAATTCGTATTCCAAGGAGTCTTCTACAGACAAATTGACGGCATAGGTATGGGTAGTCCTCTTGGACCAGTATTGGCAGACATATACATGCACCATTTAGAAACAACTGGTTTAAAACCATTTATCAATGGAGCTCATTTTTACGTGCGCTACGTTGACGATACTTTCATGGTCGTTGAAAAGGATGAAGATACAAATTCACTGCTACATCACATAAACAAGGTAGACCAGGCAATCAAGTTTACAATAGAAGAAGAAAAAGACGGATATTTATCCTTCCTAGATGTAGGAATAACGAGAGATGAAGAAGGTACTCTCTCAAGGTCAGTTCACAAGAAATCAAGCTGGACTGCACAGTATATCCATTATATGAGTAGTGTGCCAAGGGCGTACAAAAGGAACCTAATAATAAATTTGGGCACACGAATACGCAGGATTTGTTCACCGGACAACATTGAAGTAGAGCTAAATTTGCTTCGCGAAGCGTTGAGAAATAATGGCTATCCGGACTGGTTCATCGAATACAACTTGAGGCAACGCAACAAAATCGAGGCCAATTTGGAAGAAAATCAAACTCCCCAGATAGTAACGCTTAGTGTTCCCTTTGGAGGTGATCTTCCAGCGGAAATCTTCAAACGAAAAGTAATTCGAGCGACAAAAGCACAGTTTCCATCAATACAGGTGAGAGTGGTGTTCAACACAACAAAACTGATGCGCACGAATGAAAAAGATAGCCTCTCTGTGACGTCAACACCTTTGTCTGTATACAAATTTCAATGTACCTGCAACGCTCAGTACATCGGCAGATCAAAAAAGAGGCTCGAAACTAGAATAAATCAGCATCTCCCTCAAAAACTATTAAAGAGGGGTGCAGCTCCTGCACAAAAATCAGCAATTTGCGAACATGTACTACTCACAGGTCATGCTGTTAGTAGTAACAATTTTTCAGTTCTCTACAAGGCAAAAACAGAGAAAATGCTTCTGGCTTTTGAAGCTATTGCAATTAATAAGCTGAAGCCCTGCTTAAACGTGCAGAAAATAATTCAAAAAGAAATTAAATTGGACTGGAACAAAGACATAACCGACATGCCTTTAAAAATAGCCAACGCTTCGCAAAATACGACACATACATCAATTACGGACGCAATTACAATGAAAGCGATGACACACCAAATGACGTTACGCAAAAGGAGTGGTCTAAATTGCGCAAAAGCAGTGGTCTAAATTGCGCAAAACAAAGGCCAGCATAACGAAGAGGAGATTGGTTACAACACATGTACAGTGGGATTGGATGAACGAATATACTAACGAATCCAGAACAATGGCTGTAGATACTGGTAGAAATAAGATTTATTAATAAATGTTATTCCATGGAGTACGTTGTTTTGTCTCTTACATTTTAAAAAAATGGTGAAATTAGAAACTATCATATATATATATATATATATATATATATATATATGTGTGTGTGTGTGTGTGTGGATAACTCCATTCTGTTTTCTTTGAAGCATTAGTAATTACCTTAAATGCTACGTCTTGAGAACATACGTGTGAGGTTTCGATGATGTGTTGCGCAATTGCAGACGTCTATTCACGATTATATTTGTAACAGGCGTTTAAGTGGCAGTGTGCTTCCATTCGAGAAGGTAAGGTACCACCACCACGCGCAATCAATTAAAAAGTTAAATTTTATTGCCTTTATATATATATATATATATATATATATATATATAGGGTTTACAATTGATTATGCTAGTAAAGTAAAAGAAGTAAATGCGAGTCATATATATATATATATATATATATATATATATATATATATATATGTGTGTGTGTGTGTGTGTAGTAGAAAGCTGCAAAAAATTAATGCTTGTGACTGCGTAGAAGTTGAGCAGCCGACGTTTCCAGTCCAGTAAAATATATGTGAGACTACTAGAGATGAGAGCCAAATATCTAATCTTGCGTTCCATATACATGCTTGGGGTTTGACCCTCGATAGTCAGTTTGTCGTCGTACTCTAATGATGATCATGGAAGGTCGAAACTCTTCAGTGCGTGCCACTGGTGGTAGTTTTCTATGTTGCTCGACGACTAGTTAAATGTAATTGGATTGGTGTTTACTTCAAGATTGCATACTTGATTTAAAGAATTGTTACCACCACCTCGCGCATCACTTAGTGTTTAAATTAAATGAAAACCCAGGATGTATATGAATGAAAGATTGTAAAGTGATTTTTTGTATTCTCGAAATAAACGGCTATTATCTAATTTTAAAAGTTAAATATTGTTTGTTGCGGAAAACACATATATATGCAAGTATGTACTAGGTGTTGCGAACCTAGTAACAAATTTGTTCAGTTGTGAGAAGAAGGATAAACCAAAGATAGCATGAACAGAAATTATTATCTCATGCATATTCGTTTCGTGCTTACTGGCGACTCATCAGTAGAAGCCGGTATAACGCCCTTTAACCACTATATATTTTGGTCCAGAATGTGGGAAAACAGGACGGTACAATCTCCTAGACGAATGTGTAAACTTGCAATAGTGAAGCTAACATTATATAAAATCTACGACAATGCGACTTCAATGCTAACTCACGCTATATAATATATATACCGAGTCTGTAAAGGATTCTAGCCCTATGGCTATTGTGTTAGTAACTGATACCAAAATTATTGTATCAAAAAGTTACATGGTGGATATCAATGCATGCTATAGTTCACCGTAATTAAGAATTATCACTATTTCTGAACACCTGTTATCTGCAAAACTACAATGCTCTGACCTTGATCGGATTTACAGTTATCACATTTCGCGGTAAGTATGATTATTGTCTAATTCAATATATAACAGTTAAATACTGTTATATTCGAAGGCACGACATTATAAGGAATAAGAATAAATATATATATATATATATATATATGTGATTGATCTATATCAACGGTCATCATTAAAACAATGACTATTGCAATGAGGAAAGAGAAAGGTAACAACCCTTTCATTTACAGCCTTATATTCCCATTTTAACTCACTGAAAGGTTGTCGCGCAACAACTGCATAATCAACGTGGTGTCTTTCAGACTTTCCTCCGGGACGTCTTCAATCTTGGCAATCGCCTCATCAAACGCCGTCTTGGCCAATGCACATGCCTTTTCGTTGTCGCCGACAATTTCAAAGTAGAACACGGAGTAGTTGAGCGCCAGACCCAGTCGAATCGGATGCGTGTTCGACAGGCCGGACTCTGCCTTCTCTGTAGCCTTCTGGTAGGCTTCAGATGCCTTATCAATTACCTCTTTACGTTTTTCCGCCTGCAACACCTCAGCCAAATAGCGGTAGTAGTCACCTTTCATCTTCAGGTAGAATACTACGCTGTCAATATCGTCGCTTTCTTTGATGAGATGCTTGTCAAGCAAATCCTGTTAAAAACCAACAAAGCATATATTTACATTCGAAATGATAGGTGTGGCGAATGTAACATATTCAGCAACGCTCCAAGATAAATTAACCTACATACATAAATAATAGCGTTCATATAAAAATTCACACATACATATAAATTTATATATGTATGCATGTGCGGTTATGTGTACATAATTGTATGTCACAATATGTGTGTACATATCTGTTTATGTATGCATTTATTTATGGATGTATAAATGTATAAAGTTTTGTATATATATATATATATATATATATATATATATATATATATATATATATATATATATAGATAATTAAACGAACATTGGTTGCGCGGGTGGTGATATCATTTACTATAATCAAGGTTGCGATCGTGATATAAACACCTGACCCATTAAGTAAATACATTTGTAGTATAAACTAACAATTGTATAGTGTGCGCACGGCAATTCATTCAGTGGACTGATTTCGTCCTTATTGGGAACTCATCGCGTACCAGCTAGAATTTGCTGCGGGCAGGGCTGGAACCGAGGCACGTCTGCCTCGGAATCCTGTGCTCTAACTAATGAGCCACTCGCTCGCACATTACACCATGCACAATTTTCAGTCACAAATTAGTTAAGATTTCTTAATTAGCCTCTCATTTATTACATAACTTAAAATTGTGTGTATAGTATGCTGCAGAGTGGCTCAGTGGTTATAGCAGCAGATTCCGAAGCGAAGCGTGACCATGTTCGTGTCCAGTCCGCGGTAAATGCTGGCCTACTACATGATGAGTTCCTCAATAAGGACGAAACCGATCTACTGTATAAACTGCTTTTTCGACACTATGCGATGCTTAGTTTATACAGACAAATTTATGTACATAACATGTCAAGTGGTTATATCTAAATCGCAACCTTTGATTAAAGTAACTGTTATCACCACCGACGCAACTAATTGTTTAATTATATATATATATATACTATATATATATATATATATATATATATATATATATATATATATATATAAATTAATACATCCATTAATAAATGTATACATAAAAAGATACGTCTCATAAATATTGTAGACATACAAATATATACACATACATGTATGCATATATATATATATATATGTATATATATATATGTATATATATATGTATATATATATATATAAATAAATATATAGACATTTATACACACATATAGCTTACATACATGCATACATACCTCTGTAAATGCATGCAGGCATAAAATAAGCTCTTGTTATTCCAATGACAGAGCTAACGAAAAACGTTGACCATGTTGCGGAATGAAGCCATTACTCCACACTGAGTCACACACGGACTAGAGAATGTAGCATGTGTGAAATTTCCGCTTCGGTAACAAGGTGTTCTCGATGCCATTTGACTTCACTCTTACTTTTCCTCGAGCTGGTGAATGTTAGCCTATTCAACCTATACTAATCCAGCCACTTGACAAATCGATTAGCATAGTAAAACTGGAGTTAATTATAAATTAAGACTCGTTTCCGCGTCTCATGATATTCAACAGAACACGACGGCAGGCGGAATAATGAGGATCAACCCGAACGACATAGATAGAGTGTTGAAGATCGGATATGCGGTTCTCACGCCTAGTAGCCTCGCATATATTGTGCTTGGATGGAAATGTTGGAAGCATAATTTCTTTGCAGGTATGAATACAAAATTACCGTAGCTATCGCCAAATTTAATCAGCTTATTCAATTAATACGGTACCCCAGATTTACATAACGCGGTATCACCATCTGTGCAACCAATGTTTGTTTTATACATTAATTAATGTGAACGCTGTGATCATTGTCCTATTTATCAATAATTGTTTGCGCGGGTGGTGGTAACAATTCTTTAAATCAAGTTTGCGAGCTTGAAGTAAACACCAATCCCATTGTATTTAACCAGTCGTCAGTGCGTTGCGGCTGGCGGTAGTTTTGTTATGTTGTTCGACGACTGGTTAAATACAATGGGATTGGTGTTTACTTCAAGCTCGCAAACTTGATTTAAAGCATTGTCCTATTTATTTCTGAAGACGGTACCGGAAACGAAGTACCGAAACGTTGATCAGCCCAGGTAAAATTGAACTTCATTTCTTGTATTTTGTACGAGTAGTTTGAAAACCTTTGGATTGATGGTGCCACGAAGCCCAACTCAGCGCGTACTAGCAAATGAGGATCAATCGGTTCATTGCGGAATCGTGAGGGCAAATCGACCACCCACGCAAGAAAATCGTGGATACCTTAAATTGGATGATCGCGCTGCGTAACCAAGAAGAACAACGCATGGAAATGATATACTGTCATATAGGAATGGCAAACTTAGTGACAAACTAGTTCATAAGAAAACAGAAGAGTGTCAGCATGACCGAACTTTATTATCTGATTTATGCGATATCTAATATTTATGTGATTAAATCCCGTTTCGCAATCCGAAAGAAGTAAAATTGGTTTTGAAAAGTTTTCCGAATTAAATTTCAAATTTGATCCTCGCTGGTGCAATTTTTTGGGATTTATTTTTTATTCGATCTCAAAAACCATTATACGAGACCTAGATGAACGTTAAATTCTTGAACAATAAAACTTATACTCAACAGTTCGACAAACCAATTAGTGGCAAGTAAACGTGCTTCAAGTTCGTTTGCGCATTTTATTGAAGTTACATTTGCGCACTTGAAAAATCGCCAATCCCATTTTTTACCAGTCGTAAGACGTAGAAGAAATGCCGTCACCTCGATTCCAGACGGTGATAACGAAAATTGAGGGTCGAAAAACGCCAATACGTGTAGATGAACGAAGCTGGGATTGGTACGGATATCAAATCTGCTAACTTGATTTCAATAATGCTTATCGCCACCCGCAAATTACATATCTATTCCTCAGACACAATTATAATAAGTTATTCTAAAATACGTCTTCCCATATATATATATATATATATATATATATATATATAT
Organism: Eudiplozoon nipponicum; assembly: GCA_029291075.1. Lineage (NCBI taxonomy): Eukaryota > Metazoa > Platyhelminthes > Monogenea > Mazocraeidea > Diplozoidae > Eudiplozoon > Eudiplozoon nipponicum. The sequence goes on from JAQBSW010007268.1 coordinate 25,852, forward strand.
ATATATATATATATATATATATATATATATATATAGTCAGAATCAAACCCAAATTGTATCAGGTAACAAGTAAGATTAATCCAAAAGACCAAGTTCGTCCTTATTTTGACATTTTCAATAACTATTCAGTATTTAATTATATATATATATATATATATATATATATATATATATATATATATATATATATAACATACCCATCAATTCGGACACACTCACAATGAAAGGGATGACACATCTAATGGGGTTACACAAAAGGAGTGGTCTAAATTGCGCAAAATTAAGACAGACATGGCTTAGAGGGGATTGGTTACCACAAATGCACAGTAGGAATTGGATAACCGAATATATTAACGAATCCAGCACAATGGCTGTAGATACTCGTAGAAATATGACATATTAATAAATGTTATTCCATGGTTTACGATACTGTTTACTCATATTCTAAAAATGGTGGAACTAGAAACGATATAAATATCTTCAGTATAAACCACAAGTTGCATCAGATAGTAAAGGCCATTAATCTAATAGACCGGGTTTTACATTACTGGGATCTTTTTAAGATCCTATCCAGAATTTTCAGTTGACCGGATTTGAACAGGGACATATTTGCTTCGGAGCCAGACAAAATCCATTGTACCACTCTTGTTGCATACCACACGCAATATATAGCTGTATGTCAATGTACGTTTCTGGTTAGCCTTTCCATCAGCTGGAACCTACTTGTACTCTCCTAAGACATAAAGTTCTAACTGACCACTCCCGATCCGTCACTATACAACAGACTGCATGTCGCTTGGGAGGTTATATGCGTTTGAATTCTAATGACAAGATGTTGATTAATTATACTTTGTCGTTACAAACTAAACTGCGCATCAGTTAGTAAAGACAATTCAGTGTGAACGAGTCGCTAGCAATTTGGAGCTCTCGTTTTGAACAGACATTAGTACTTGAAATGCAAAAATCAATCTCATTATCAGTACGCAACAGATTACGTAGGCGAAATCGCTATGATACACAATCAAGGCGTTTAATAGGCAACTGCATGAAAGAGCAATCGTTTGCCAGTCGGAATGGAATTAGGTACTTACACGCTCTTAGCAAACACACATACTTTGCTGCAGAGACTAGTGTCTCGATGACTCAACTTTGAAATGTTGAGTGAATAGGGAAGGCAATAAAATAAAGGCATTATACGAAGTGGGATGAGAGCCTGAAGTCAGCTCGATACTTCATGATAAAAAAGTTACAATTCGAGAAATGAGTCTAGTTAAGCATACCGCTGGCTGTAATTAATTGTATCATTATGCTTATGATTGGAACAGAGTTTCAATATTTATGAACTCTATCCCAGAAAACGGTTGCAAATAAATTTTTGTAGAGCAAAAGGAATAATAAAATAGCATCATCACGAAAGAGATAAACGAACAGTGTCATCGAATTGTCTTCTACTTGATTTCGGCTGAAAATCGTGTTTCTGTTGCAACAGTCTGGTGAAGGTGCGAAACACGCCGTTTGAATCGAAAGTTATATTCCTACAATGTACACAAACTGTAAAGCAAATTACAATGCATGCCGTGTCAGTTTCCGTGATGGCCGTGTACCCATTAGGCCCATAGGTACTACACTCTGGAAATACTGGATTATCAGACACTGCAAACTGTTGTCAGACGTTTCGGTGTGCCATTTCCAACACCTTCACAGCAATGAAATATCCCTCAGTACAATATTTAAAAAACTAGACTGAAACATATGTGGTGGTCCTGTAAATAGTGTACTGAATGTTATTTCATTGCTGATGGAGGCGTTGGAAATGGAACACCGAAACGTCTAACAACAGTCTGCTATTGTGTATTAGGTGTTGCACACCTAGTAGAAAATTAGTTCAAATATGACTAGAATGATATACCAGAGACAGCATGAACGGAATGCCTAATCTCGTGCATACTCGCTTCGTGCTTACTGGCGACTCATCAGTGGGAACCGTTATTACACCCTTTACGATTCCTCAAGCAGTGCAGAAGAAATAACCAAAAACCGACGAATAAACTTATAAGTCGCTTATTGCTCAATGATATCGAGGACAACCAATCAAAACTGCAAGATGGTGAGAACATCATTCAATCACTGTGTTGTCAAATTGCAAGAGTGAACGACGGCGCATACACCGCTTTCACAAAGAAGTTAGAAACGCTGATGAAAATAACAGCGGACAAAGAAACCAAGGACCTCACGAGAGACCTGGACAAATTTCCTACGCAATCAAAATTTCCTACGAACCCAGACGCTTTTATTCACAATTATTCAAAAGTGATCTTGTCAAAACACCAGAAAGAATTACTCTCCTTAGGAGCAAAATTCTGCGTAGTCAAGAAAAACCTAAGTGAACGTGACATTATTGACATTCAGGCTGGAACGGAAAATTTCTACAATGACTTAACGAAAGACACCGCCCCACATGCATTCAATGGACAAGGACTGAAAGCTGAGATAGTAAGCGCACTAGAACAATACAAGAAGGAATTCAAAGGCAGCCAAATCATCACAAAACAGCACATAGACGAACTCAGAAAACTCCAATCAGACAAATCCATACGACTTGCCACACCCGACAAAGGATCAGGAATTGTTATACTTGAAGCCGACGCTTACAGGAAGGCCATGAACGATATAATAAATGATCAATCTAAATTTAAGCATGACATCAAACAGAAAGATGATTCAACGAACATCGAATCAAGAATTAATGCAATTTTGAAAAAGATGGAAAAACATGTTCTAACATCGATGGCTGACTCCGAGATTAGATCAAAACTCACAGAAGACATCCAAAAAGCAAAACCAGTCGGAACAAACACCGCAAGATTGTACGGCAAACCAAAAACTCATAAAGCCGTGACAGCCTCAGGAGCTCCTTCGATGCGGCCCATTATGTCAATGATCAACGCTCCACAACATAAACCAGCCAAGTTTCTCTGCAAACTACTTGAACCAATACGGAGCATCATAAACGCTAACACTATCAAAGACTCCTTCGAACTAGCAAATGAATTGAAGGGGAAGAACATCCTACAGAATAAAATGGTCTCGCTTGACGTCTCATCCTTATTTACAAACATACCACTGGATAAGACAACGGAGATCTTGTGTGACCTCATCAAAAATGAGTTTTTTGACTTCCCTATAGACACCAATGACATCAAAGACCTCATATTAGCATGTACTAAAAACGTGCAATTTACATTCGAAGGGATATACTACCGCCAGATCAATGGTGTAGCTATGGGAAGTTGCATCGCACCCCTCCTGGCAGATGTATACATGTATCACCTGGAAAAAACGAGCCTAAAATGTATAATTGACCAGTGCGCACTCTACAAAAGGTATGTAGATGATATCTTGTTGTTCATCTCAGAAGCAGCAGACCCTTCCGAAATCCTCAAACAAGCAAATGGAGCCGATCCAGACATCAAATTCACTCTCGAGGTAGAGAAAGACGACAGTTTTCCCTTCCTTGACATCAAACTCACTCGAGAAGCAAACGGAGATTTGACACTGGCCATACATAGAAAATCCACTTTCACCGGACAATACATTCACTACAACAGCAGTGTGCCAAAATCCCACAAAAGAAACTTAGTAAACAACCTAGCAAACAGAATCAGGAAGATCTGCTCTGAACACAAGATTGAGGAAGAACTGGGCTACCTCAGGAAAATTTTGCTAATGAACAACTACCCAGAGCGTTTCATTGATGTCAACATCAGACCACGGCAGATTCCTAAACTTACCATTTAGAGGCGACGTACCAGCCTCAATAATTGCACGGCGGCTGAATAGAATAACTAAGGACAACTTTCCCAGTGTTAAAGTTAATATGACATTTAGTACACAGAGAATCATGAGGTTGGATGCCAAAGATCAATTGCCAATTCTCTCCAAATCATTCATAGTCTACAAATTCTCATGTATGTGCGGTAGCACATATATCGGACGTACGAAGAAGCAATTGATAAGCAGAATCCAGCAACATTTGCCACAGAAATTGATTAACAAAGGCTTGGCACCGTCAGGAAAATCAGCTATTTCCGATCATATATTGGCAACGGGGCACCCTGTCAATTCGACCAATTTCACAATTCTACATAAAGCAAAATCAGAAAAATTATTATTTATTTATGAAGCCCTTTATATAAAACAACAAGCACCTGACCTTAATATTCAAAAGTTTCATCAACATGATATTCTAATCGACTGGCCAAGAATAACAAAATTCAACAACAATCTACTAGTATCCAGGCAAGACCAAACAGGCCCTCGACTAGAATCAACAAACATACAATCGGATTGGCAACAAACTGAAGTGGAAATAACAGAGGCGCATACGGTGACAGAAGTTTCCAAACAATATGAGCGTTCAACACTGCAATCCACACTGGCGCTGTTACCATGTGCAAATACAAATTTGCGCAACAAGGTGAAACGATCAACTACACTGGGAAAAATAGCACTCGTACATGTAACAGTGAACAATGCGCACAAATGGTTAATTCTCAAGCCATCAAAACAATAATGACCAGATCTCAGACATCACTTTGCAATACTGCGAGAATGACCTTTACATGCAAACACGCACACACACAAACACAAACGCATACACACTCACCAACCAGCCAAAACAAGAAACAGAAGTAAAAACGAGTCAGATTTGTTACCACTAGCATAATCAATTGAAAACCCAAAATGTATATATATGTATGATTGTATAGCGATGATTAGTATTCACGAAATAAATGGCCTTTATCCACTTTGTTATTAATGTGTTCTTTCTTCCTAATTAGAAATATATATATATATATATATATATATATATATATATATATATATATATATATATTAGTTTTCCGCCATAAATATCATCTAACAGTCTGTAATGTTTGATAATACAAAATATTCAGTGGATAATGATAATTCTGTAGAAGCCTTCGAATTAATGAAGCCAATCGGCACAAAGCCATCACGGAAACAAACATGGCGTGTACTTTGAAATGAGAATAAATCTGCCTATTGCAGAGGTACTACTGCAAGAATCACTGAAGAAAATCGTGTGTATGCTGAAATTTATTTTCGCACTGCGCAACAATGTTACAGGTATGCTAGCTAGCAAGCAGTACAAAGTTCAATTTTTCAATATGCTTAAAAAACGCATATTATTAATCATTACAGTTATATATCAATGTGACGTAATAAAACCAACGCCTACGGTACTCTTATTATAATCAAGTTTGCGATTTTGATATAAGCACCTGACCCCTTAATTACTTACATATGTCAGTATAAACTAAGTAATTGTATAGTGTAGAAAATGAAATTCATCCAGTAGAGCGGTTTTGTCCCTATTGGGACCTCATCACACACCGGCCAGAACTTGCCGTGGACAGGGCTCGAACCTGGGCACGTCTGCTTCGGAACCTGGTGCTCTAACCACTGAGCCATCCTGCCGCACACTGCATTGCACACAATTTTCAGTTATATACTAACTAATGTAACTTGGTTAGTCTATTCTTCCTTTAAGTGGAGCTCATATGGCATCCTTTTAGACCCAAAATTCCAACTAATCATTCCCAATCTGTCATTACTGAACAGACACCACACTACATTGGGAAGTGGTATTGAAATGAACATTTATATAATTAAACTAACATTGGTATTCTATCAAATTTTGTGTGCATTTGACAGGTCTAGAATAAATGTTTTCACGACGGACTGGTGTCATCTAACCTAAGCTCCTATTACTTGTCCACTGAACCATTTAGCATTATGTGAAAGCAATTTTTCAAGCAATGACATAAATTTAGATTTTAACTAATAACTTGAACCTAGAATGAATGCATTGTAATGGACCAAATCAAAATAAGTCTATACAAATAAAAGGTTTAGATAGAACATCATAAAATCTTTGATCAAAAAAATATTTTATTTTAGCTCTTATAAAATTTAAGATTTAATGTCTAATGACTAACCCAGACAATTAATTGAATCAATTATTAAAAGGGGAATTAAACAGAAACAGACGTATTGTGGGCCAGAAAAGAAAACAGTCTACCTAAACATCCCATTTAAGGGGGATGCAGTTTCCCGAATGGCACAAAAGAAAGTTGAAGCAGCATTAACACGCACATTTAATGCAGCTAAACTACGAGTGTTATTTAGGGTAACACACTTGCCTTTACCAGCAATCAAAGATAAACAGCCGTTAATGTCGATATCAAATATTATTTACCAATATACATGCGCAAGTTGTCGATCAACTTACGTAGGCCGATCGACCAGACGGTTAATTACTCGAATGAGAGAACATTGCAACTTAAACGCCTGTTTTAAATCAAATGGTAAATACACGTCTGCTATTGCGCAACACATCATCGAAACATCGCACGTATGTTCTCCAGACGTAGCATTCAAAGTAATTACTGAATGCAAAAACAAAAGGGAGCTAGCCACATACGAAGCCTTATGGATAAACAAATTGCAGCCGGATTTATGCAAGCAGAAGAAGCACGTACAAGCATTGAGCTTGAATTGGATGTGACGCATGCAATCTGATTGGTTTCCGTTTTTCACACTCTCTCTATGTTCACATATTTCTATCTTGTTTTGTTTTCCAATTTATATATAAAGATATGTTCATTAGTAGATATTTGAGAAGACTATGCGAAAAAAACATTTCTTATATCTAAAAAAATTTCTTTTTGTTTTGTACAAAAGAAGGGTAAAATGAATCTTATAAAATTGCCTACAATAAAATGTCTTAAATATTAAATGTGCACATATAAAGTAAGCTATATAAATGAATTCCACATGAACTCCTCCTAAAGGAAAAAAGGCTAACCGAATTACATTAGTTAGTATATTATTGACAATTCTGTGTAGTGTGCGGTAAGGTGGCTCAGTGGTTAGAGAACTAGATTCCGAAGAAGACGTTCCTATTCGAGCCCTGTTCGCGGCAAATTCTGGCTAGTACGTGATGAGTTCACAAAGAAAGATGAAACCGGTCTACTAGATGAATTGTCTTTTCCGCACTATACAATTCTTAGTTTAACCTGACAAATGTATGTACTTAATAGGTCAGGTGTTTATTTAAAGATCGCAACGTTGATTATAGTAAATAAAGATAATGGTAGAAGCCAGATGAGTATGAATAAATTACAAAAGCAATCCTCGTTTAATAATATGCAAAGAACTAAAATTCTGTATCCTTCAATGAACAGGTAAGTGGCGAGTAATTTTAATCAATGTTGCGAGCAGTATATGAACACTTGATCCATTATGTACACACTTTGGTCAGGATAAACTATGTATTTTATTGTGTGGAAAAGGGCAATTCATCCAGTAGACCGGTTTCGAACCTTGGCACGACAGTTCAGTAGTCTGATGCTCCAACCACTGAGCACGGACAATACGTGATGAGTTTCAAAAAAGAACCAAACGGGTCTACTGGATAAATTTCCTTTTCCACACTATACAAATGTGCATAATAATTTACATTTTCCGTTCATGCTGACTTTGTTTTATCCTTCTGGTCATATTTTAAATAATTTGTTACTAGGTACAAGAGTACTAGAGGCTTTCCATATATATGCAATGCGGTTTGATCCTCGATAGTCAGTTTGCCGTCGTACTCTGATGATGATCATGGAAGGTCGAAACGCGTCAGTGCGTTGCGGCTGGCGGTAGTTTTGTTATGTTGTTCGACGACTGTTTAAATACAATGGGATTGGTGTTTACTTCAAGCTCGCAAACTTGATTTTAATAATTCTACATTGGTAAATTACTGATTATATTATTATATATGTTTTTTCTGATATTTGATCGTTAAAGACAAATAATTTGTGATTATTATACTAAATTTAGACAAAACTATTTTTTATATTTAATGTTTCTAGTCAGTTAGGCAGTTGGTAAGATATAACTGAAGTGCCTCTGCGCAATTTATTAGTTTTGCGATTGATAACTTGTTGTCTGCGCATTTTAAAGATTGAAAAACCCTGTTCTTAAAAAAAACCCTCGCGGAATAAATGCAGATCAAATTCTAAGAAAGACTACATGCAATAGAAATAAATTAGTGCAAAGATGTTGGACAGAAGCTTACCAGCACGTCGTTACAAATTTTGACTAGTTCGTCTTCCACCTGTTCTCTGTACAGTTTGACGGTCTTGTTCTTCTTTTCGTTGCCCTCTGTTTTCGTCTCGATTGCCGATATCGATCTCCATGAGGAACGTCGAGCACCGACAACATTCTTATAGGCGACAGACAAGAGGTTCCTTTCGTCACTGGACAGTCCCTCGCCTTTTTCAACAATCAAATTCATGGCCGCGACCATGTCGTCCGGCCTTTCAGCCTGTTCGGACACCTTGGCGACAAGTACTAGTTGTTCCCGATTGTCAATATGAGACGATTTCATCCACGAATCCATGCCTGGCATTGTTGCACTTAACCGATGCGGTAACTTGTAATAACACTCGATGGAAGCAATCAAAGCAAGCTACACGCTAGACAAAAGGGTGGTAAAATATTGCTGAGTCAGAACAAGTTCTCTAATCTGGTGATCACGTTCAAATGCCTGTTAACACGTGCACTGGTGCAATCTGTTATAGAATTTTGTATTTCATTAAGTTACTGGCATTTATTTTTCTTCCGATACTACTTCCTATTCAACATAACAACTTTGATTTCGGTGATGATGATGATGATGATGATAATAATAATAATACTAATAATAAAATAATAATGCTTTGCCTACTACTAATTTAACAGTTTATTAGGCTCAGATAACACTGTTTAAAACGAAAAACGTGTTATTACCTGCACTGAAATTAGAAATTGTTGCTTAATCAGAATGGATGAAACAGGCAATCAGGCGACAAGGAAAACATGGCGTTATTAATAGAAGTTGAGACGAAATTTACCTAACTTTCTAGATTAGTAATATTGATAGTTCTAATTATTCTTGAATCCTATTACTTGCAAGTCTGTGTATTCCAGATTTGAAAGTGTACACAAACGTGCGTGCATTCGTGTGCAGTTTCTCATCTCTCGTATCGTTTGTGTGCAAATCAGCAGGTAAAGTTATCCTGTTGCATTAACTTTTTTTTGAATTTTTTATTATTATCATCAATATTTTAAAAACGTTATTATTATTGTAAGTATTATTATTGAGACTGAGGCGTATCAGTTTTTGCATGGCAAGAAACCAGATCATCAATATGAAATCAGTAATGAAGATTACAAACAAACACACACACACACACACACACACAAAGAAAACCATGTGGGAGATGCCACGAAAAAAAACAGACGCGTGAGCAAATTTCTTTATGCATAACGAAAATCATTGATTTTAAGCATGCTTTCACATGTTAGTGCAGGTCAGTTACATTCGATCGCAGTCTGCACGTATTGAGACAAATGTTTACAGATTTTAACTCTGCGCGTTTGGTTGATTAAACTGCGCACTCCAATTGGGTGTATCCCTTCGCAGTCTTGTACCAGATTATTGATTTGTGCGTTTGGAAGAGACAATGCGTCATTTTGCTTCTATTTAAAGTGGACCAGTTTAAAAACGCTACAATCCTTCGTGGAGATGTGAAATTAAATTTTTAGAAACGAGCTAAAATTTGATAATTCGTGAGTTCTGCATGTCCTTAGAGGAACATTGGTTGTGTGGGCGATTATAACAATTATAATTAATCGAACATTGGTTGCGCGGGTGGTGATATCAATTATTATAATCAAGGTTGCGGTCTTGATGGCGGCACGATGGCTCAGTGGTTAGAGCACCAGATTCCGAAGCAGACGTGCCCAGGTTCGAGTCCTGTCCGCGGCAAATTCTGGCCAGTACATGATGAGTTCCCAATAAGGACGAAACCGGTCTACTGGATGAATTGCCTTTTCTACACTATACAATTCTTAGTTTATACTGACATATGTAAGTAATTAATGGGTCAGGTGTTTATATCAAGACCGCAACCTTGATTATAATAATTGTTATCACCACCCGCGCAACCAATGTTCGTTTAATTATATAAATGTTCATTTCAATACCACTTACCCATGTAGTGTGGTGTCTGTTCAGTAATGACAGATTGTGGATGGTTAGTTGGAACTTTGGGTCTAAATGGATGCCATATGAGCTCCACCTAAAGGAAAAATAGACTAACCAGGTTACATTAGTTAGTATATAACTGAAAATTGTGTGCAGTGTAGTGTGCGGCAGGATGGCTCAGTGGTTAGAGCACCAGATTCCGAAGCAGACGTGCCCAGGTTCGAGCTGTCCGCGGCAAATTCTGGCCAGTACGTGATGAGTTCCCAATAAGGACGAAACCGGTCTACTGGATGAATTGCAAGTATGTATTAGGTGTTGCGAACCTAGTAACAAATTAGTTCAGTTGTGACCAGAAGGATAAAACAAAGACAGCATGAACGGAAAGTATAATCTTGTGCACATTCGTTTCGTGCTTACTGGCGACTCATCGGTAGGAGTAGTTCCGAGACATAAGTTTAATTGCTCTTTAATCCACTCGTTATACTTTTCGGTATGGACTGGCCAATGTATGGACACTTAATAGAGCCGTAAATGTTTATTATTTAAAGCGAAATGGCACGAAACGACCCTAACTCAGTTGCCTTACAGACCAGATTGGACTACGTTAAGCTTTCCTTTGTAATTTACTATTAAACTCATTCTTTTGTAGCGCATCCAATGACGGTAGACAGTAATCTTTCGCGTGCTTTGACGTAAAATTGTCATTTATGTGAGCTTTATCTGAACATTGAAACAATGTTCGGGACTGCAACCGGTTTTAAAGAACAATTTAAACTACATCAACATGACATATAAATCATGAACGTTTTCTAATATTCCTAGCCGAGTTTTGCGTACGCGGGTAGTAGCTTTGCACGGACAGTTTCACAAAGATCCAAATGACCACAATTTCCAATTTCGTTTTGTCTTCGATCGGGTTGAGTTTGTATTCTTCCCAATGGAAATGCGATTCTATCAGGTCGCCAGTAAACAAAGGTCTGATAGAACCACATTTCCATTGGGACGAATACAAACTCAGCCCGATCGAAGACAAAACGAAATTGGAAATAGTGATCAATCGGATCTTTGTGAAACTGTCCGTGCAAAGCTACTACCCGCGTACGCAAAACTCGGCATTGGAACATATGAAGCTAGCACTCCTACAACACAATTTTAAAAAAACGTTTTCTAATGTTTCCCTTCAGCGATCCGTTCCCAAAATAGCCTAGTAAATTCTGCATTCACACTGAGAATAAATGGCTTACTAACGCTACGTCTCCAAAAAAATCAGTGACAAATCAAAAGCGGGATTATGAAAAAGTGAATGAAACAATGACTGGCAATTGATAAATACCACGAATTACGATCGTGGGCTGTCACTTTGTCCTATCAGTTTCGTAAAGTTCCGATTGATCCCCATTTTCGAGTACGCGTACAGTTCGTCTTCCTGGTAGTTGGGTGCTGATTCGTCCATTTTCTCCGAAGGATTCAACATCGTACATACTAACCGCTGGAAATGAGGAATGATCTAATCTTCTTTGACAGGTGCACATATCGATATGATAATTCCGGTACCATCCTCAGGCCTCCCAACACACACACACACACACACACACAGTAACCTCGTTCCGAAACCGTTCTATTTATATTTTATTTTTTTTACTCACTTAAATCCGCCATTGTTGAACTTGTACTGTGTGCGTGTGTGTGTTTTTGTATGTTGTGTTTGTGTGTTTGATTAGAGGCTTGAGGATGTTAGTAAAGATATTGTACAAAAACGAAGATTGGATCGTACCTCATTTCCAGTGGTTAGTATGTACGATGTTGAAGCCTTCGGAGGAAGGGGACGAATCAGCACCCAGCCACCACGAAGACGAACTCGATGCGTACTTGGAAATGGGGATCAATCGGGTATTTGAAAAAAAGTGATAGTGCAAAGCGACAACTTACGATCGCAATTCGCGATGTTTATAAATGTGACGCCCGCACTGCGCAACCTTTAAAAAAAGAAGTGACTGGAAATTGTTAACCAAAAGGATAGCAATAAGAAAGTGCAAGATGGGTAGGAAATTTGCACATGTAACAGAAATCCACGTAGTTACCATAGAAAAAATTATTTTCGACTAGGATAATATCGACTAGTGTGAATTCTTGAATAACGACACTGGTTCGATCTACAGAATTTCAGATTATGACACCACGCGCGCATCCTTTGTGTAGCATTGCAACTGAGGAATTCACGAGACCACAAGTAGCAGAATTTGTTATTCCCCCGTCCGATGAGGCTTCGTTGAAGCTGAAATTGAGGAAAGTAGCATTAAATTTTTAAAAAATTATCCACCGGCCTAAGTGACGCAGTGAAGATCCTGGTAAATGTTTAACCATCACAATTAGTTGGTTTCAAATCACCTAGATCCGCAGGTTTACTATCACTTTTCTAATTTCTGCAATTTATACTTGTTCTGGCATTCTTGCCAAAAGACTGAGCTCATCCAATACGCCAGGTACATGCTCGGTTCTTGCTCGCGTGTTGACTGGACATGCGCAAACTAAACACAAAATCACCTAATCGGCGTTATTGCATAACAAATTGATGATAATGCTTTACAGTTAAATACTGTTTGTTGCGAAGATCTAATATATATGCAAGTATGTATTAGGTTTTGCGAACCTAGTAACAAATTAGTTCAGTTGTGACCAGAAGGATAAACCAAAGGCAGCATGAACGGAAAGTATAATCTCATGCACATTCGTTTCGTGCTTACTGGCGACTCATCAGTAGGAGCCGGTATTACGCCCTTTAACCACTATATATTCGGTAGAAGAATGTGGAATAATAGGACGGTACAATCTCCTAGACGAATGTGTAAACCTGTAATAGTGAAGCTAACATAATCTGAAGTCAACGACAATACGACTTCAATGCTAACTCACACTATATAATATATATACCGAGTTTGTAAAGGATACTAACACTATGGCCATTGTGTTAGTAACTGATACCTTTTTTGAAATCGATGAGTACCGGATACTAACACTATGGTTTCCGAGTCGGTACATGATACCAACCTGATGGATATAAATTTATGCTAAAGTTCACCCAAATTGAGAATTACAACAATTTCCGAACACCTGTTACTCCAGTTAAACCATACACTCTGGCCTTCATCGATATCAGTTATCACATTTCGGGTCAGCGACATCATGAACTCAATTATGTTAACTACGGTTCGCGAAAACCTAATACATACTTGCATATATATTAGATCTTCGCAACAAACAGTATTTAACTGTAATACATTGAATTGAATGATGTCATGCTTGACCGCGAAATGTGATAACTGATATCGATGAAGGCCAGAGTGTATGGTTTAACTGGAGTAACAGGTGTTCGGAAATTGTTGTAATTCTCAATTTGGGTGAACTTTAGCATAAATTTATATCCATCAGGTTGGTATCATGTACCGACTCGGAAACCATAGTGTTAGTATCCGGTACTCATCGATTTCAAAAAAGGTATCAGTTACTAACACAATGGCCATAGTGTTAGTATCCTTTACAGACTCGGTATATATATATATAGTGTGAGTTAGCATTGAAGTCGTATTGTCGTTGACTTTAGATTATGTTAGCTTCACTATTACAGGTTTACACATTCGTCTAGGAGATTGTACCGTCCTATTATTCCACATTCTTCTACCAAATATATAGTGGTTAAAGGGCGTAATACCGGCTCCTACTGATGAGTCGCCAGTAAGCACGAAACGAATGTGCATGAGATTATACTTTCCGTTCATGCTGCCTTTGGTTTATCCTTCTGGTCACAACTGAACTAATTTGTTACTAGGTTCGCAAAACCTAATACATACTTGCATATATATTAGATCTTCGCAACAAACAGTATTTAACTGTAATACATTGAATTGAATGATGTCATGCTTACCGCGAAATGTGATAACTGATATCGATGAAGGCCAGAGTGTATGGTTTAACTGGAGTAACAGGTGTTCGGAAATTGTTGTAATTCTCAATTTGGGTGAACTTTAGCATAAATTTATATCCATCAGGTTGGTATCATGTACCGACTCGGAAACCATAGTGTTAGTATCCGGTACTCATCGATTTCAAAAAAGGTATCAGTTACTAACACAATGGCCATAGTGTTAGTATCCTTTACAGACTCGGTATATATATTATATAGTGTGAGTTAGCATTGAAGTCGTATTGTCGTTGACTTCAGATTATGTTAGCTTCACTATTACAGGTTTACACATTCGTCTAGGAGATTGTACCGTCCTATTATTCCACATTCTTCTACCAAATATATAGTGGTTAAAGGGCGTAATACCGGCTCCTACTGATGAGTCGCCAGTAAGCACGAAACGAATGTGCATGAGATTATACTTTCCGTTCATGCTGCCTTTGGTTTATCCTTCTGGTCACAACTGAACTAATTTGTTACTAGGTTCGCAAAACCTAATACATACTTGCATATATATTAGCTCTTCGCAACAAACAGTATTTAACTGTAATACATTGAATTGAATGATGTCATGCTTACCGCGAAATGTGATAACTGATATCGATGAAGGCCAGAGTGTATGGTTTAACTGGAGTAACAGGTGTTCGGAAATTGTTGTAATTCTCAATTTGGGTGAACTTTAGCATAAATTTATATCCATCAGGTTGGTATCATGTACCGACTCGGAAACCATAGTGTTAGTATCCGGTACTCATCGATTTCAAAAAAGGTATCAGTTACTAACACAATGGCCATAGTGTTAGTATCCTTTACAGACTCGGTATATATATTATATAGTGTGAGTTAGCATTGAAGTCGTATTGTCGTTGACTTCAGATTATGTTAGCTTCACTATTACAGGTTTACACATTCGTCTAGGAGATTGTACCGTCCTATTATTCCACATTCTTCTACCAAATATATAGTGGTTAAAGGGCGTAATACCGGCTCCTACTGATGAGTCGCCAGTAAGCACGAAACGAATGTGCATGAGATTATACTTTCCGTTCATGCTGCCTTTGGTTTATCCTTCTGGTCACAACTGAACTAATTTGTTACTAGGTTCGCAAAACCTAATACATACTTGATGATAATGCTGTTACCACAAATATGTTCATTGTGCTTTACATTTGAATATCAAAAATTCATCTGTTCTATTGAAGGATTCATCTTCAAAGCGAATTCTAACAAGGTTCATGTCAATATTCCCATTGGCAATGATGAAAAAAATTTTCAGTTAAAAGAATCGTTGCACACTTATTTTCGTCGGGTATCCACAAAAAATGTATATATATATATTCTTTATAACGTCCATTGCCCTCGAATATTACACATTATATTTTTATTAGGAAGAAAAAGCACATTGATAACCAAGTGGACAATGAGCATTTATCTCAAAACTACCACACTTCACTTTACAATCTTTCGTTTATTTACAAACTAGGTTTTCATTTTATTCTCTGTGTGGCAACAAATCTGACTCGGTTTTACTATTATTTATTGTTTGGGCTGATTAGTAAGTGTGTATGCGTACATACACAGACACATACGCCTAAACACTTAATAATCAGCCAAAACAAGAAATAGAAGTAAAACTGAGTGAGATTTAATACCACCTACATAATCAAATGAGAACCCAGCATGTATATAAATGAAATATTGTAAAGTGAATTTTACTAATTTTGAGATTAATGGCCATTTCTTCCTAATATATATATATATATATATATATATATATATTATATATATATATATATATATATATATAGACATATACGTATACATATACATATATAATGAAAATCAGAACAAATAGTTGTTTAAAATGTTCATTTCAATACCATTTCCCCATGTAATGTGGTGTCTGTTCAGTAATGACAGTTTGGGCATGGTTAGTTGGAACTTTGGGTCTAAATGGATGCCATATGAGCTCCACCTAAAGGAAAAATTGACTAACCAAGTTACATTAGTTAGTATATAACTAAAAATTGTGTGTAGTGTAGTGTGCGGCA
>JAQBSW010007269.1:0-41962 GCA_029291075.1 Eudiplozoon nipponicum
TAACTGAAGACCAACCGATATTACTCTTATAGGGTTTGACCACTAATCCATATTGTTCCAGCCTGGTCAAAACCGTTTCCAAATGCCTACGATGTTCATCTCTTGAGTGACAAAAAATTATTATGTCGTCTATGTACACCCTTGCAAATGGACAATTCTGAAGGATTTCTTCAGCCAAACGCTGGAATGTCGATGCATTCTTCAAACCAATGACATTCGAAAATTCACACGATTCCCCTTCCTAGAAAATCATGACCATGCAAAGGTTAGTGAGTACTCAGAAATTTTCACATTAGTATCTAAGGTATTGCGCTTTCTTAAGATCTCAAAATGGTAACTCATAATCCCACTATATCTCCAAAGTAAAATTACAGCTAAGGTTAGGAGAGATAAAAATCACCCTAATCATCACTGAGTTTAATAGACGATAATTCCCACAAACCCTCCATTGACCCGGTTCAGGTTTGCGAACTACCACTATTGGGGAAGCAAAATTGGAATTTGACATTCTACAAATCCCCTCTTTGCGCAATTGGTGAAATTCGTACAAAGCAACTTGTTACTTGTGTTGTGCCAATAGTTGAGCCTTTGGTGAACAAGGCAACGGAGCCACCAAGTATATTTGGTGTTCTACTCCTGTTTTCAAACCTATCCTTTTGGCACTGAAAGGCTAAAACACTGCTAGGTACTTCTCAATGATATCGGCAAAGTCATGTGCGATCATTGGACAGGGTAAAAGAACTGTTCTAACTGCCGATGTGTTAGACTCAGTAGGTGTTGACATCCCTACGCCTTCTGCGATAGTCCTAGCTTTGGGGTCTAATGTCAGCTTGAAATGTGTCAAGAAATCCATTCCAATGATATGGTCCTTGACATCGGCTACTAGAAAATTCCATCTAGAGGAAGATTTCTGGCCTAACGTTACCGACATTTCTTGCATCCCTTTCACTCCTATCGGACTACCGTTAGTGGCCCATAGTTGATAATAAAATGTGGGGCAATCAGCTTTCACCACGTCTGACCTAACTATGCTTACCTCAGCACCCGTATTGATGAGAAATTCTAATACAGAAAATTCATATTTAATAATGAATTTGTTGCTGGATAATCCGGGAATGTTTTCCAGATCTCTGCTTAGTAAGAATCGGACTCTCTTGTCTTCAGTATCGGTGCTAACTGGTCCTGTCGCATTTTTATCCTTTTACTTAAGTATGCCTTTTAAAGGCATATCTGGGAGCCTTGCAATGGAACCCCCCCTACGGCTCCTACTAGCGGGGGTTTTATGCTTTTCCCGTTGATGGATTTCTCTCTACCGGTTTAGGGCTTCCTTTCCATGTGGGTCCACCTAATCCCGGGTAAATCCAATTCTCACCTTGGCACTTTGCATTTCGTCCATACTCGCAATGTGCCTTACACCATCCGCGTGGCCCATCGAAGCGTTGACGCGAGTGACTTCTTCGACGTCTAGTATATCTATCCTGACTCTGAAGTTGCGAAATGTCTCGACGTATACTAGCAACTTCTCTACATAAGAAACGCAAGGTTTCTTTTATAGTCAGGTTATTTTCGGAATCTGCCCTGATCGGCTGCACCATGACAGAATTTGCTATTACAGCATGTACTTGTGGTTCCTGCTGTTTTGTTGGCCAATCAATGTTCATAGTTTCGAATACTTCAAATGTGGTTCTAAGCCTAGTTGGTAGCTCAGCTGTGAAAATTTAATTAACCACATCTCTGGATATATTCAACCTGGAAGCTTTTGTGCAAAGGCGTTCGTAAAATTCTGACTGTAATTGACGCCCCATTTTTTCTAGGCGTAATATTTCGCACATTTGCGCCGATCTTCCAGGCTGATATCTCTGTTGAATTTCAGCCACAAGTAACTCAAATGCATTGTACGGTTTTTCTTCCACAGATCTGTCTCTGAAATTTTCCAAGACATTTTGTAAATTTTCAGGCAATGCCATCCATGCTGCAATAAATTTCTCCATAGGATTTACAATATCATAAGCACTAAATATCACTTGGGCATCTCCTACGCAACTTGAATGTTTTTCAGATTTATACTGCGGTAGACTTAATATTCTTGGACTGGCGCGGTCGCCATATTTTGTAGAGGCTCCTAACCTATTCGTATCTGAGAACCCCATAGATGCCAGATCGTTAGTAGTCGTATAATTAGCAGTAGAGTCTGAAAAGCTTATATTTTCATTCGCATCTGCTAAATTCACTCCTGCTATGTCTTGCGCTAACTTGCCACTGTACTCACATTTAAGATCAGCATCCATTTTTATTTAATTTAATTAATAAATTGACACTTAATATTAGGCAAATCGGAATGAGAAACCTGTCTCGTACAAAACACCCAAACAAATAATCTGGAAAGAATTAGACACGAAAAACAGAATTATTAAATTACCTGTTCTATGCGTGCATAAATAAAAAATATAAGACAGTATTAGCAGGCGTATATTGAAGAAATCAATCAAATTTTAATGAAGAAAATGAGACAATTGCAGCAGGCCAAAGGAGAAACAACCAATCGAGAAAATAGATGCTCGAAAACTGAAAAATGGCGCACAATTCTAAGTCAATTACTTAAACAAAGACAGTTTTGGAAAATAAATGAAAAAATTATTTTTAAATAAAATCGTTACAATCAGCCAAGGTGATTTAAATTTATTAGTTAATGTTATTTTAATTTTGGCGGAGGATTTATCTCGCTTCACATTGCCAGATATACGCAAGACCGGTTCTGTTAAGGGCACTACAATTCTAATCCTTTATTTTATGGCACTCTAATCGAGTTTGAAACGTCGTACGGCATTTACGCGAAGCTTGGGCGTTTACAACAGTTTAATGTAAAAATTTTTAACAGCTGATTTACATTCAGTGGACATTTTCGCGCCTTACAGGGTTCTAACCTCTTGCTAATTTATAAATATTTTAATATAGCAAAAACGCCAGATATTATAATAACCCTAACATAAAATTTTTCAAACTTTTTCTGTAGAGTAATTATAAATGGTCATTAATTCAACTTATATTTTTTATTGCAAGATTTATTTCATTATTTTTAATTTATATTACGCAGTGCTCCATATTCACGTGCCTTGAATTACTACGAATTGTGTATTGAAGTGCTTCGTTATTTTATGTAAATACAATTTGATTGACGCATGCGTAATAATAATCTGATACAACATGATTGATTGTCTTAAATGTAGTGAAATTTTGCCAAGTGGTGTCGTATATATGGACGTTAAGTACGGTAGTAAAATATCAAATCTTTTACCATATGCTTATGAGAAATGGGTATCAAGTGATACAACTCAAATAGTGTGGCGTGGCCATCAGAAAGCAATCAGCAAAACTGTTACCTGCGCCGAAAGTTTTAAACAGTTTGTGAAGGATAAACATTTAATTTTTTATCAGTTAAGCCTTATTTATTTGCTTGACCTCAAACAAGAAATCACTGAAGCAAAGCTCAGTGTCACCAAAGTAAGCATGATTGCCCAATATTAATACTTTTTTATATAGTAGCAAAGGTCGTCTGGCGAAATAAATTAAATCAAGATGCAAATCTGAAGTAGGATTATGTATGTGTGAGTGAAATAGCGACTAGCTATTATATATCGATCATGCTAACGGGGTGGCTAGACAAATAGAGAAAGAAAAGTACATTTAGAAGCTTTATAACGATGTCTCTTGAATGAATTTAATGTTCGAAAACGCGAATAAAATTTTGAGAAGAATTTTGATAACGGTTCTCTCTGGAGGATTTGCCAACTTCAGTTTTGCATGCATAACATACCATATTTCAGCAACATACCTAGTGAGGCTAAGACTGTTTGCTTTGATTAAATGCCGAAAAGGAGCTCAAGACAGCGTCGAAAAAATCCCCTAGTTTTCTGATGAGTTTCTGTTGCGGTAGCTTATTAAAGTGAATAGGGAACATTGGACAGTTCTAAGAAGTAATCATTTGGATGACCGTTGTTGATGTTCAAAGTCACGCATGGTGCCCAAATTACAGTCAACTCTAAATGTAATATTTAGTTACAATATGGTCTAGTTTACAAAAAATGTGTTGCCCACTGTTTCTCACTGCCATTTATTTTACTACTGTTCTCAAATATAATAATATTAATCCTTGCTTTGATTATATTTCTTTATGTGGTGCATTTGTAGCGTAATAGCTGTTTATTTTACGTATTTAGTAAATATTCTAATGCTAAAAATTATTACATGCCACAAAACGGTCGGGCTACTTTTACTTTCTGTTTGGTAGTAAAACTACTATTTACTGTAGTTTGAATACAGCTGTACTGTTACAAAATTTCATATTTTTGGCGCCGTAAGTCATTTGGCCCTCATAACTGAGAATACAAGCTAAAAGTAAAGTTTAGTAAATGTGTATGTGCGGTGGTGACTAGCACTTATACCTCGATAAGGCCGGTGAGTTAGTATTTATGATATGAAATTGACTTACAAGTTATAGCCAGAAAATGGAATTGAACATAAGACTGTGTGTTGAATAGTTTCGAAGATTTTCGTGGTTTTTAATTGAGCCAAAGAGTCCACATTTGACTGAAGTAGTAAAGAGGCTGTAAATTATGTTTCATTTATCCAATTTCTCTCGTTGGCGAATATTTTTATAGATAATTTGGAGGTTCTGCATACTTATACTATTATTTTAGTAAATCGGCCTTTCTAGGAAATATGAAAATGCGAACCTGATATGTTTTAATCGCTGGTTGTTTTTCGACTTCTGATGAAACTGATGAATATTAAGATTATACGGCATTTGATGTGTAATGATTTTATTGTGTATTTCATTTGCTTAATTTTACACAATTTGGAAATATGCCATTAATGTTAATTTTAAATTTTTATTAATTATTATACAATTCTTAATCTATATAATTCATTTGGATATAAATTTATCGACAAATCCTGGATGACATGCAATTTTTGCAGTGTTTGTAATAATATGGTTTGTCGGTTATTAAAAATTTTAGGGGTTTATTTAATTACATACATTATATTCAGTTCTAAATTTTGTGTAGGCTGACTTAATTGTGTTGATCTAATGTGATGGCCTCAGTGCATGTTCAGGAAATTCTCGTGAATATTTTTAATTTTGTCATACTTTGGCTAACTAGATATACTATTGTGTTTTATTCATATTTAATAGTTGCTCATGCTTAATTTTATTGTATGTTAAAAAGAAGACTGTTCCAATTACTAGCGATGCCGGATTCCAGTATTTATAGGCCATGGAATAGATGTCTTTCCTTCTAGTGGGACTCTGTATTAATTCAAATGCATTTATGAATACTGTTAGGTAAGGAAATTCTTTTAAAATGTTGATGTGGTTACTGTGACATAAACTAGAAATGTCTAGTAATATTAGATTAGGAAAGAAAAATCTAGTATTTGTTTGCAACCCGCAGTTAAATGAATTTTTGAAGTATGCGTAAGTTAAATATTAGTATAAGACACTGCTGTACTGTTGTTTCGTGGTAGTAAAAATATTATGTAATCTAATAACGTGATCATGTTTGTGATACATTTTCGATTTAGGATAATTGCTTGTTAATGAGTATACTGAATCTAAATATCCAGAACTTTATTGAACACTGGAACGCTAGTTATTGGCTTTAGAACTTGACTTAATTAGGAGTTTTGAGTTTGACAATAGCTGGAAGTGTATTTGTTGTATTGCATCCGGTTTTCATTCACTGTTCAGGCGATCTCTGTGTAGAATTAAATGAAATATTTTATTTATGTCTCCTTGATTGCGGATAATTAAGGTTTATTCAATCAATTATTATGTATTGCACAACAATTTGAAAAAATGGTATAATGTCGTGTGCACATGCGTTTTGTTTTTACTGAATAGATCCAATATCTAATGTATAATCACATATATGTGCATATATATTAGTTGCCAGTTTTACGATAATGGTGATAGACTATTGGATGGATACGCAATACATAATGTATACTTACGTCGGACGAACTTCAGGCGTAGTGTAGGACGTTGTGCCACATGGCGTCCTCAAGCCGCGATACAACTGGATTAAAATAGATTATTTAATGTTTAGGCCTAGATATCGTGGCTGCATTCGAGGCTTTTCTATGAATACTTATGTTCACTCGAACTGCGCTTATTTGTTGTAGTTGATATGCACTCCTATTTTTCGCATAGCTAAATAAAATAATGCTTTAAGTAGATGTAAGCAAACACAATCAGCTGTCTTTGAAACAAAAATATAAATATATTCTAAATCTACTTAAACTGGTTTTGACAGGAAAAATTCAAACACTGGCCGAAGATAATATCCATTATACACTATGCAAGTACTAACGTATATGGTATTATACGCTCTAGCAGAATTAGTCATTGAGTCTGAAAATCTATAGAAATTCTCAAAACTAGCCGTCAAATTATTGGCTTGGCTTCTAATAATACTCGTAGAACTGTAAGACGCCAAATTAAGCGCCGTCTAAAAATCTATCTTGAATACTTTTGGATCATAATAGACGAAGAGAAAATTAAAAGTTAATGAAGTAATAAATCATTCTCACAACAATTTATTTATCAATAAAATAGGTTCGCTGAAAACTTCAATGATCAAATTTCTTGGCATGTGCATCAGTCCTGAATCGCAAAATTACGCTTTTATCGATATTTGGAATGCTTATCTCTTACACCCATCAAAGTTAAAACTGCGGAATGTAATTTTGTACTTTAAAGTCGCAAAGCTCCAGGCCCGATGGTTTGCATCCTATCTTATTTATGGATGGTGACAACATAATTTATTGGTCGTTGTTTAAGCTTTTCGTACTAAATGGAATGAGGAGTTCATGCTGGTTGCTAGGAGTGGGCCATCTTTCCTATCTTCAAAGAGGAAATCGTAATTCTTCTGATATTCATCGGGTTCTAAGTTTGACTCCAGTCGTGTGTAGATTATTTACATCGATTATCTTACACTGTCTGAGCGCTTCGCCTGAATCGCGTCCTACAGAAGAACAAGTGGGATTCCGGCCAGGGCAGTATTGTAAAGGCAATATTTTTGCCTTTAACAGTGACGTGTATATCGACATCCCACAATAGCCGTCGTTTTAGACTTCAGAAATGCATTTGACTCAGTGGATCACAAATTTCTATTCGATATGCTGCCGAAGAGTGGTATGTCCACTAGATTTGTAATTATTATAGGCGCTGTCAATAAAAGCACTAGTCATAATAAAGTCTACATTGAATTGACACAAAATTTAATGGCTAGCAGTAATAAATATAAAATATGTCCACTCTTCTCATTTTCGTTCAATTTTGTAATAGATACCGTTATAAACTATAATCCATACGTTCAGGATACAAGTGTTGGCGTCCTCTTCGGCATTAGCTAAGTCAATTATAACTATAAAGACGACGTTTTATTATTATTCGACAATCGAGATTCTTGCCAGCCCGTTATGAACAGATTGGTAGTCATTTCGTTTTATGTATTAAATTAAAAACCTCTAAATGTAAGATAATTCTACAAAATCAGCCATCACTCACTTCCGTTGTGCGGCTTAAAGTTGAGGATCTACTCTTCGTTGGCAGGTTCATATATCTTGGTAGCTGTATCAATAACTCAGGCAATATGTGTGACGATGACTATAAGAGACAATAATATTGGAATAGTTTTCTCCAAACGCTCGTCAGTCAGGATAGTGTTAATTATAGGCTTTGGTTGCAAATCCTGCGCGATTTGATATCGAATTAAGCTCGTAAGCGAACTTGCCGCAGATTTATTGTAGAATCATCTTGAATTTATTTTTTTCGTTGGGCAGAGTTAACTGATAGTTCTGGTCGTGTTTATGAATTGATAAGTTGAAAGCCAAGAAGCTCTTTGCTGATTTCGTCTTGTCTTGAAGTTGATTTGGCGATAGTGATGTGTATAGAGATCTTGGTTACTTCATTTAGTTGTTACTTATATCCTCCATTTAAAAAGTTACTATGTTAACAATATTTTATAACTTAAACTGTAGACGATGGCATTATTATAATTTTTAATTCGTTCTCATTATAATATGACAGTGAAGCATCAGTTACTAACAGCCTTTATATTGTTGTCCGTGCAAGTTATTTCTACGCAATCTATACTATATAAATATTATATTTTTCATTACACTATGTAATGGTTACTGTAAAATGCGGTAACTCATGTTAGTCTAGGTCAAGAGTAAGTATTTGCTGGAGTGCTAGGTGTTCAGAACGGTTATTATTTTCAGTTTTAATAAAACGTAGCTTATCTCCAAAGTCATAGTGTTTGTTTTTGGTACTTAGTAAATATGATATATAGTACACTAGGTTTTGACGTATCAAAAAAATATTACTGTACTCTATTTAAATCAAGGTTCCATCTTGATATAAAATACTATTAAAATTATATTATATATAGCATATATTATATATATATATATATATATATATATATGTGTGTGTGTGTGTAGAGGTTAGCGTGCGGTGTTTCGTGTAGATGGATAAGGTGTTATTGAAGGCTGGGTATTTAAGAATACTTGAACTTTAGTATATCTAAAAATATAAATAAATTTGTATCGAATGAGTATACCACATTGTGCAAAGTGATGTCTAAAGAATTGTAGAGGAATTTTGTGGACTGGTAGAGGAACGATTATTCTAAATGTTAAATGGAACTCGCCAAAATTTGGTTTCACAACATTTCCAATAGACAATAAAAGTTTGGAAGGCTTCCGATTAATGTAACCATTGTGAATACATCAATCGAAGACATATTCACGCTGTATAACTGGAACTATAAAGGAATCAAGATTTTGCCGAACTCCTAGTGATGATATGTGACACGGAATAGTCAAAGGTGGTGAAATAACATAGGAAGAGACAAAATAAAATAAAACTTTAATTTTCTAAGTAAACATATTATTTATATTTCCCAAAAACTTTGTAAAACAACACATCACTTTGTGAGTCTGTTGGAAGTATACTGAATATGCATCCAAATGGAAGATCCAAACATTGAAATGGATTTCGATAATAAATAGACTATCTTCGCTTTATGTATGTATAGATAAATAGATTTTTATGCTATTTACATAAATGGCTATGATTAAATGTGGTTTTTGCATACCAGTTGTTACATATCTATAAATAATGAGTTTAACTAAATTGTTGATAGTTTAATTGGGTTTGGAATTTCTGTTAATCTGGATTGCGGGTATTCCTACTGAATATTTTTCAAATGTAGTTGTGTATAAACTAAATTCTTGTGATAGGTGTTGTTGTCTTCACCTATATTGATTGGGTCGTTTATGCGGATTCCCTCAGAATTTATTATAAGTGGGCCGCACATCCGATACGTACTTATCCATAGCTCCGCAGTCAAAGTGTTCATTGTGCAGACACACACAGAGCTGGATTAACCCACTTACACAACAATTCAAATGCTGCGGCATAAAATAAATTTAATTAGCAAACAAAGTAACGACAGTAATTCGCATGTACATAAACGCCACATTCTGTGTTGACTTCGCCAATTTGTTGGGTGGTTTAGGCGGATTCACTCAAAATTTATTGTGTGCCATCCAGCGGAGATTTAATTAACCCTAACTCCACAGTTAAGGTTTATTTGTGCAGACAATACTCTTACCCAGCTTTCCAATCCGTCAGAAGCCATTTGATTCAACTGAACACAAATGCTTTATTTTTAATCAATAATTTATAGGAGGTTGCTCGTATAAAGCGCGTCCATTTAGTAAAACTAAATACAAATTTTTAGTATTTTATATTCACTTCTGCTGCTCGAAGGCTGCTTCCATCATTGTGCTGACTGCTTGACCTTTATTCGTGCACTTCTATAGGACTTTCTGCCGTATTCACTTCAGCGTTAGTTAGGAAATATTGATTGTTCTCGTCCTCAAAGTGGCTATTGCTACAGTTATTTAAATCAAGTTTGCGACTGGCGGTAGTTTTGTTATGTTGTTTGACGACTGGTTAAATACAAGGTGATTGGTGTTTACTTCAAGCTCGCAAACTTGATTTAAATAATTGTTAACACCACCCGCGCAATCAATTATTGTTAAATTGCTACAGTTGTTTGAATATTGATACACAATTAACAGATCCGCTGTCTTAAAAGTGGATAATTGGCGTGTCTGATTTGCTTAAATATTACCATCCTGTTTCATTCAATGATCTCGAACAACTAGGTTATTTATCGTCAGCTTTAATAATCTTTTATTATATGGCCATTTGACTGAGTGATTTTGGTGCTTATGTTTTTAACTTATGTGAATTTGTTCTATATTTTGGCTTTGATGATTAGATGTTATTACCTGCTGTAAGATTTTGCTGTCGAAATTTTCTTTAAATGCGATAAGTTTTACTGCAAGTAATAACATTTTCGCTTGAAACACGGATTTGAGTAAAAAAAGATGGAAATTTGGTTGATTATTTGTTCAACTATTAAACTATTTTACGTAATTTTGCTTTAAGGTGTGAGCTGCATAATTAATTAGCAGCATCACTTAAGAACTGGAAAATATTTATTAGGATAAATATCATCTTCTGCTCCAGGAACATGTTACAGTCAAGTTAAACATTGGGATTGAAGTGATTATGCTTTGTCTGAACGAGTGATGCTTTATTGTTATTTTTTTGAACAAAAAGAACACTTCAATGTATAAGTTTTAGCTGTAAAGTGTACAACGGCGACGATTATGTTTTAAATGAATTATATCATCTTTACTCTAAACTGAAAGGATGGCTTTCCATGTATTTAGGGAATGGTCTTGACTTGACAGAAACCGTCTTTTTTAAATTTGACTAGGTAAGTGTAGATATATCAGTCGACTAGTAAAAGGTCTTCATGCATTTGGATCGATAAAAGCAATTGTAAATCTAGATCATTTTTCGGGGCCTTCTTTTGACAAGTTTCAAATTTAGTTTGTATAGTTTCTGTGTCCATCATGATGGTTACATCTGCAATATTTCTTTGCAGACGGCTTCAGATTCTGAGATAAATGCAGGCATACTAGCTGTTTTCAGCATGTACTACTGGAACTTTGTGAAAGTACTATATTGTTTCTACGCCTTTGAGCTCTCAATTGTGAAGAATTTCAGGCATTTTATAGATGATTTATTCTAGCTGAGAGGCTCAACATACATTGATGAGTTGGGTTTTTTATTTAAATTATTATTCATGGGTTTTGTCTAATTAGATTCAGATTTACACTTGATTGTTATATATCTTCATTAATCGTTGCAAATCTTTATGATATCTTTTGTTTTTCGATCAATTAATTTTAAACTGTTTGTGTGTTTTGTACCTCTAGAGAGAGAGAGACCAATATTCCTATGTGTTACTTAAAAGAAATGACTATTATGTTATTATTATGTGTGAATTCAAAAATTTATTTTTAATTGTTGGGTTAAGTCAATTGAGATTTTGCATATGAAAATTTTCAAAGTATCCTCGTGCTGTTTGCTTCTGCTGCACGGTAATGAATTGGAACATATTTTGAAATATTTGGTGGGAATGTGGATCTAAATGCAGATTGAATGTATATGAGTACACTTTTTCAATATACTTATAGAAAGTTATTATTAAAATTGCCTTAGGAGCTGAAGGCAGATCGGATGCGTGGGTTTGTAGGTGATAGTAGTAATATGTTGTTTGGGGACATTCTTTGTAAGCTACTCGTCTGGATTTTTGTCTTTTTGAGGAATGATTTCTCCTGCATAAAGCGTGCCGTTTGTAAGTAATATATTTTTACTGAATTTTAAGATAGCTAACTTAGGTGTGTTTTTTTGAGTTTACGGTTGATACCCTTGGATAACCTGAAACAGTTGTGCCTCATTTATACATTTTATTGGGTAAACTGTTGAGGTGTTAGCACGAGAATCAATGAATTGTTTTTGAGGACAAATACATCGAAAATACTCAGGGAAAACCTAAAAGTCATAAGCATTCTCAATTCTACTCAGTTGACTTTTAGTTACTAGAACCTGTAAGCCTGATGCAATTAAAATTCAAACAAAGGTTTGAACAAGAAAAACGATTTTTATAATGACGACGATTTGACATTAATTGTAGGATGAATAGACGTCTGTTGAAATAGTGAATTATAAAGAACTGCCTTAATGGGGAAGTAAGTTTAAATATAACATTAACTGGCATAAAATTTTAATTACCTTAGGGTTAAAAGTACCATCTTTAATCACTCTCGTTTCTAACGCTGGCACATAAATACCGCCATAGCTCTCGCCAGTGATGTAGAAAGCGTGCAATTTGTATTGAGGAAATTTCACCAAGAAGTCCTTCAGTGTTTAACGCTGTCTTTTTAGATTAAAGTAAAATGTTAAGCGTGTAGATCGGCAGATAAATTTAATTTTTACTAGATATAATACAAGTTTTGCTATAAAAGATCTTGTCCATTTAATAACATATTTGATACCGTTGTAAAAAGGAATACAATCTTATTGAAAGAGATTTTTATTTTGGAACCCGTGGAACTCCAGCATTGATATGCATTGTATGAGATGGCATTATGCCAAATGTGACGACAGATTGTTTGTAAAAGAAGTATTTAAAGATGAATCTCAATGTGTTTGTACAAAGTTTAAGGTTCATTATCGTCAAAGACATCGATTCAAAATTCTTTAATAACCAAATCCGTATTACAATCAAACTATGATACAAGAAATAATTTTTTTATGAAAGAAAAAGATTGAAAGCTAGTTTTTTTTAAATGTTGTTAAAAGAAAGTGATTTGTGAAATGGAGGATCACGTTCACATGTAGATACTTACTTGAGTAACACACAAAGAAGCAACATCATTATGGTTACGAAAACTTTAATACAAAGCGACATCGGTAATATGGCTTTAATTTGTCGCTTCATATATACGACAAAAACTCGTTGCTAACTCTGCCCGACTACGAAACAAAAGTAAAGGTAATTCTACTAGAAATTTGCTACAAGATTTTCACTGAGCTTTGTTCGATGCCATATCGCGTAGGGTTTCCAACCAACAAATATAATTTTCACGTTGACCCCATCCTGGTTGAAAAATCAATTCTATACCACTCATTTTGTTTTTGGTATATTTTAAGTTGTTTCTGTCTCGAAAAAAACTTTCTTACTTGTTTGCTACGTCATTTGGCGTTGGCTGAAACGATAATGCTCTACTAGAAAATAAAATTGATAGCACACATAAAGCTTAATTGATCCAACTTACTTGATGAAACCATATTTGCTTGTCTAGTTATTTGCACTTGTTGGCTGCATTAAAAATACATCATTGCCGGTCAGCGTTGCTTAATGATTGTTAGTAACCTATAAGGTGTTCTGCTTCTCGAACAGTCTTCTTGTATATGAATTATGGTTGTTCCTCATGAGCCAGTTGGCCATCGTCCTCTGATGATAACCATAGAAAGTCGAAGAATGTTAGTACGTGTGACTAGCCAAAGTCTAGTAATGTTTTGCGACTGGCTTTATTTGGATTTGGATTTTATCAAGGTTGTGAACTCTATTTAAAGAATCATGATCACCATCTGTACCGTCGCTTGTTATTCAATTGCAGAACATATACACGCAAAATCTACTAAGTTCACGTTCATGACTGCATGTAAATTGGATTGCTGACACTTTCGGTAAAGTAAAAGTTATAGGAGTCTACTAAATATAATAATTAATTGCCTAGCTTTCAGTTCCTTTTATGACCATTGTGGTTTGATTCTGGTGAGTCATTTTTCCGTCGTTTTCTTTTGATAAGTATAGAAGATCGAAACTTGTCAATATGTGTAACTGATGGTCATTTTTTATGCTGTGTGATGTGTTAGATAATCTGCGATTAGTGCTTATCTTAAGCTAGCAAAGTTGATTTTAAAATTCTTATCACTAACCATGAAATCAGTGGTTGCTTATTTATATAACTCATTCACGCGTGGTGAAAACTGCATAGATTAATGTTCGTCACTGCGTAGAAATTCTGTAGCAGTCATTATTACGTATGTGAGACTACTAGAGGTGAGAACCGCATATCTAAGTTTGCTTTCCTTATCCTTGCATGGCTGTTTGATCCTGGCTAGTCAGTGTTCCGTCATTCTCTTATGATAATTATGCGTCATTTTGGGACTTGCGGTAGTTTTGATTTGTGTTCATCCCAAACTTGCAAACTTGATTTAAATAATCATTATCACTACCCTTGCAATTATTGTATATTTTGTCTATGTTGGTCGAAAGCTGCAACTTGTTCATGTTTGTGATTGCATATAAAATTTTCTTTGTGCAATAATATACTTACGTCATAATCACGCGAAAGTACTGCGTGTGCATTTCGGGTTAAATCTTTAGAGTTAACCATTAATTTCAGTTGCGTGAATATGATTTAAAAAATCTGTTCTCAACGCCGTCTGTGATGTGCACGTAACAGAGTAATACGTTTTCAGTCGAGTTATGAATTTGTGCAGTCTCAATTTACCTACTATGAACGATATACTCAATTTCTTATAGAAAACAGGCAAGCCTAGCCGTCTCCCGAAGTTCAAATCTGGGCACCTTTTTATATCTGTTCTAAAAGCCAAGCTCCGTAAATGGCGGAAACTTTCGCGCAACTAATAGATCGATTCTAGGTTCATGATCTTCGCATGGAACATAGAGGCATCCTCGTGGTGGATTGCGAACAAAACTAGTTGAAAGTTGCTGACGTACTAATGCACTGTCGAAGCATAACAGCCTCTTATACCTTAGCATACGGGTTACACATTTCCGTAGTTATCAGTGTTGTTATGTTAAAAACGTGTTCTTTTTTCTAAACAAGCTTAATATCTAGTCATTCGGAATAATAAAATACTCGCGTGAATAGCAATGTAGTGAGCTCTCCAATCTTTTATGGTTTCGATATCATAGCAATACTTGTGATTGTGTCATGGTGGATCGGAAAACTTCGGACTTTGAACTCACTCGAGTTCAAAGAAGCATTCATTTTGAACCACATTCTAACTAATTACCGTGATTTAGATGCTGGCCATATTCCAAGTTGATTTCCCTCGACGGATACCAACTTCATAGTGTATTTGTATAAGCTACGCCGCTAAATTCTTTTTTGGCTTCGTCAGCGCAAAATTAATTATACTTACGGTTAAATTATTATGTGCAGGTCAAAACTGCTATTATCATTTAGTCATAAACGTGCTATAAATTAGTTATATTCACCTCATAATTAAGTTACCTTTATGCACATTATTTTTGAATAGGCCTAATGAATGTTTGTATATTGTTTTTTATGACTGTGAATATTGTGAATAAGAATGGATTAAATGAAAATCTATGTGGAAGTACTAGCGTGAAACGCGTGACTCTAACTTCTTAGTTTTTACGTGTGAAACTATGATAAGTCAAAGGTTATGTTATAGGACTAAACGAACATTGGTTGCGCGGGTGGTGATAACAATTATTATAATCAAGGTTGCGGTCTTGATATAAACACCTGACCCATTAATTACTTACATATGTCAGTATAAACTAAGAATGGTATAGTGTAGAAAAGGCAATTCATCCAGTAGACCGGTTTCGTCCTTATTGGGAACTCATCAAGTACTGGCCAGGACGAAACCGGTCTACTGGATGAATTGCCTTTTCTACACTATACAATTCTTAGTTTATACTGACATATGTAAGTAATTAATGGGTCAGGTGTTTATATCAAGACCGCAACATTGATTATGATAATTGTTATCACCACCCGCGCAACCAATGTTCGTTTAATTATATAAATGTTCATTTCAATACCATTTCCCCCATGTAATGTGGTGTCTGTTCAGTAATGACAGATTGGGCATGGTTAGTTGGAACTTTTGGTCTAAATGGATGCCATATGAGCTCCACCTAAAGGAAAAATTGACTAACCAAGTTACATTAGTTAGTATATAACTGAAAATTGTGTGTGGTGTAGTGTGCGGCAGGGTTAGCTCAGTGGTTAGAGCACCAGATTCCGAAGCAGACGTGCCCAGGTTCGTATCCTGTCCGCCGCAAATTCTGGCCAGCACTTGATGAGTTCCCAATAAGGACGAAACCGGTCTACTGGATGAATTGCCTTTCTACACTATACAATTCTTGGTTTATACTGACATATGTAAGTAATTAATGGGTCAGGTGTTTATATCAAGACCGCAACCTTGATTATGTTATAGGACGACAGAAATATTCTTCGATGAAAATTTCGTTAAAAATCTGTTCTGAACTGTATAAAAAGTTGTTATTCCCATTATCCGCAGCAGGTTTTGGAAGGAGAGAGAAGTATAGCAGTATATGGCAGGTATATAATTGTGGATAGGATTTGTTGATCCCATTCGCACACCGTCAGGCTCAAGGATCATCGTTGTTGTCATCTGCTAGATGTCTTTGCTCTTATGTATTGCCGTCTGACATTGTGAAGCACAATAATCTGATGTAACCTTATTAAAGGTTGCTTGCTGGCCAAAATTTTCGAACGACGTCCATAGTTTGACTTCTAATTTGGAACCCTGTTTTTGTCTTAAGTGAGTCTAGTAATGCTTGGCATCTGTCTTAAAAGTATATAGTGGGTTTTTGGCATTCTATCGGATCATAACGAGTCGCCAGCTAATGAAAAACACTTGTTTATATTAGATTATAGTTATTGATCGTACTGAGTTTGCACATCCTGGGTCTAAATAAATCATTTTATACGTAGTATCTAATGCATAATTGAATATTGATTTGTTCTCTTCAACAAATAATTCGTAGAACTAATATTATTAGGAGTTTTATTTTCTACCATTGATTCAATAAGAAATTGCGCTTTTTACTAATTACTTTGTTTTACTTGGTAAAAACGGATGGTCCTCCGACAGAAATTATTGTGGCGTCTTTGATATCAATTTTAACTTTTAGCATTTTTATGAAAATACCCATTTTTTTGATTTATTTCTTTTAATATAAACCTACTTCTTTAATATTTATTTTTCATTTCGCAAGCGTAGAGAGTACCGGCTATTGCGATTATCATCTCTAAACATCCATTTTCTGATGGAGTTTTCCATCAGTCATCTTTTACAGAAAAGTCAGACCTATTTGACTTTGATGAGACTTTATTAAATAAAGATGAATACGTCGACGCAGTTGATGATGCCGATGCTGTAAAAGATACCAAACAATTAGAAGGCAGGTCGGACAATTATGCACACCAGACGTTGAACTCGAAATCTTTTGCAGTTGACCAAAAGATTTTCCTACCGAGTACACGCAACTTTGTGCCATTTAAGAAGCGAAAACGAGAAAATATAGAAGACTCATCTTTAACAGACAGGAATAATTCTAAACCACTTCAAAATGACAAATTAATACAGCCACGAACTTCGGTAATAATTGATGCAGTCTGGGTTTGTTTTGATTTATTTGCTGAGCCATTGTTATTTCTTATTACTGTACGCCACCAAACTATGGAGTTTGGTTCTGACTTTGACCAAGAATTCATAAGTACAAGTATTTTTGTATAAACTTCATCTAAATGTGCTGCGACAAAGCATACTTTTCCTCTTACATCAAATAAAATTAAATTTCTGTATCTTTCTTATTGGTGATAAAATGCTAAATGTGCCCAAAATGAATTGATGATTTAATGTTCATTTTTAGATCACGCATAAATATTGATTTCATAATTATGCGGCAGTGAAGTAGCAGTCTATTATACTAATGGAATGCTGTTTATGAATAGCGTAAGTATTATTATTAGTGGTGGTACCAGTTTATGTATTAGTAGTAGTAGCAGTAGTGGTAGTAGTGGTAGTGGTAATGATAGTAGTAGTAATGTCGGTGGTGGTAGCATCAGTATTGGTCTAAGATCCAGTAGAAGCATCACTACCGTTAGTAGTATTGGTGGTGGTAGTACCAGTGTTGGTAAAAGCTGCAGTATTATTAGTAGTGGTAGTGTCGTCGATGGTTGTGGTAGTAGTTGTATTAGTAGCAGTATCGGTGGAAGTAGTATTAGTGGTGTCGTTGTTTGTGATGTTAGTAGCATTTTTATTTTAAGTATTATAAGTGATGGTGGTGGTAGAAGTATTGGTATTAGCAGTGACAATATTATTAGTAGGGGCAGTGGTAAAGTAGTATTGGTATAGGTAGCATTGGTAGTAGTAGTAGTAGTAGTGGTGGTGGTGTTGAAAGCAATATTCGTATAAGTAGCAGTAACAGAATTATTAGTATTGGTAATAATATTTGTGGTGGTGGTAATGGTGGTGGTTGAAGTAGTAGTGGTATTTGTATAATTAACCTCATCTGTAGTAGATGAGGACGAAACGGTCTAGTTAGTGTAGTAAATATGCTATTTTATTTTTTTTTTAAATTTTATACTGATAAATATATACATTGGTATTATTGTTTCTTTGTTCAGAATAGTGGCGCACATGTCATCAAAGGTAATGGAGATCGCGAAACCGTTAACAAGTCTAGTGATAGTGCAAATGATGCGCTAAATCAGTTGTCGCGTTTGGATCGTGAATTTTTCCCAAAGAAAACTCACCAGGCTGAACGCTTTATGAAGACAAAGAAGAATGTGCAAACGGCTTTGATCAAATTTGAATCGAACAAATCCGAACTCTAATAGTGTTGAAAAAATTTACGTTTAATGTATATAAATCGTATCTATAATTATGATGTGTGTTCTTTGTTACAGTTGTTTTGGAGAGTTCACAGTTTGCTACGACAATACAGCAGTACATCTGCTTTTAGTTACATTTCAGATAAACAGGAAAGAAAGATATAATTTTCTAGGAGCCCAAAGCGCTAAAATGGAACGAGTTTAACTTCATCACTCTTATCATAGATATATATCGTGGACGTGCTCTTTTCATCCATTCGTCAGTTTTGTGCATTAAGAAAATCTTGCCGTATGAATTAAAGTCGATAAAAAATTCCTATTTCGCATGGAGTTTTTTCTGTGCCAACAAATTATAGATGGCCAGTTCGAACATATAGTCGATTAAGATACTGTACTGTGTGAAACGTTGAATTGCCTGCATTAAGCGACTTTGATAGCCTAGGGAAGGACTGCATGACTGTACCACAAGCGTCCGAATTCAAATCCCGGATGTGGTAATTCCAGTTGTTATTGATGTGTGCCCAATGATGACGAAATCATTCTATTTGATGAATTACATTTCCTATCTTGTGCAATGTTTAGTTTATAACAGTAAGTTTTGTTCAATCGAATGTCGCCATTACAATTAAATTTCACCAGGTGGAATAGTCTTTGCCGTATAATGACCAATCAATGTATGTAATTAAACGACAATTTACAGTGTGTGTGTGTGTGTGTGTGTTTTCAAATTAAAAAAAAACATTTTTACCCGTTATTAATTTTAAAATACATTTAAAACTACACCGTGACTCTTCCGATAACAACTGGTTTTATTAGCGATGTGAACCAAATAATGTTATATTTGAATAGCAAAAAAATATTCTTCATTAAAAGATAGCAGCAGAAGTGCAGACATCAAAATACTACACGCTGATAAATGCAAGAGCGTTGTTATAATGAACAAATCTGACTACCTAAAAACATGGAATACGTTTTGAACGACAATACAAAATTTACGTGCAGCGCAAAGTAATAAATGAAATTACGATCTTGACAGATACCAGTTTAATTGATGAGGACATTGCATAGAAGCTCAAGCCAGTTTTATCATCTACACTACCAATTTACGGATTATCAATTTTATCAATGGCCAATTCTCCGTTTCATGTATTGTCTAAATGGTTAGTTCGTATACATGAACAATTGCGCAACATACTAGGTAATTATTCGGTTGCCGATTGTTTCGAGTTTGTAAAAAAATCAAGATTATGGTGTCTTTTGATGTTACGTCATTGTTCAAAAATGTTCTAATTTATTAAATCATTGGCATTATAGTCCAAGAGGTAGAACAAGACATTACCATCGCCGGTGCCTGGTCACACTCTTCGCAAGCTTATCTTATTATGCACGAAAGACGTACAGCTTCGTTTTAATGTGAGCATCTATAAACATTCTGATGGTGTGGCAATTGTGTGCCCCTTATCTCTATTGTTGACTGAGATTTTTCTAGGGCATCTGTAGAACATATCTTTAAGGAGTGACAAGTAGAGTTGCTCAATTTATACGGTATGTGGATGATATTTTGATTATCCTTAAGAGCAGGTCGCGATCAAAAACCAAGATTCAGCAAAGCATATAAGAATATCGGTTTCACGTCAGAGTACGAAAAAAATGATTGTCTTCCTTTCTTAAATCTACTACTAGAGAAAGAAAATAATAGTAA
The DNA here is from genome assembly GCA_029291075.1 of Eudiplozoon nipponicum. Lineage (NCBI taxonomy): Eukaryota > Metazoa > Platyhelminthes > Monogenea > Mazocraeidea > Diplozoidae > Eudiplozoon > Eudiplozoon nipponicum. Next base: position 20,357 of record JAQBSW010007269.1, read on the forward strand.
ATTAAATAGAACCATCTTCTAGAAACAAACATGGTCTGTAGAGTACTTGCATTACAGCAGTTTTGTGCCGTTTCAATATAAATTATCTACATCCCGTGGCTGCTTTTCAAGAATTCACAGGATGGTTAGTCATGATTCATAAGAAAACGAATATAATAAAGCAATTAACGATTTAATGTCAAATGGCTATCCTAGACAATTAATTGAATCAATTATTAAAAGGGGAATTAAACAGAAGCAGACGTATTACGAACCAGAAAAGAAAACGGTATACCTGAACATCCAATTTAAGGGGTGTGCAGTTTCTCGAATAGCAAAAACGAAAGTTGAAGCAGCATTAACACGCACATTTACTGCAGCTAAACTACGAGTGTTATTTAGGTTAGCACGCTTGTCGTTACCAGCAATCAAAGAGAAACATCCGTTAATGCCGACATCAAATTTTATTTACCAATATACATGCGCAAGATGCCGATCAACATACGTTGTCCGATCGACATTACTCGAATGAGAGAACATTGTAAATTAAACGCCTGTTTTAAATCAAATGGTGAATACACGTCTTCAATTGCGCAACACATCGTTGAAACCTCACACGTATGTTCTCTAGACCTAGCATTTAAGATAATTACTAAATGCATTAAATTAACGGAGTTAGCCACATAAGAAGCTTTATTGATAGGCAAATTGTAGCCGGATTTATGCAAGCAGAAGAAGCAATTTCAGGCATTGAACTTGTATTGGAGGTGACGCATGAAATTGATTGGTTGTTCCCTCATTTCTCACTCTTCATGTTTACGTTTTTCCGTCTTGTTTTACCTTTCTATTTATATATTTAATGAGTCGTTAATTTGTTGAAGAACATGAGAAAGAAACAGTTCTTGTATCTAATAAAGATTACTTCTTTTTGCACAGGGAAAAGATACTATGAATTATATTATTCATAGATGTTGGAAGTAGGGGAAAGGTATTTAAACGCAAGTTTACATGGGGGTTTGAAAACCCAGCGGTAATGTCAGTGCAAGAACAGATTGTTTTTTCTTGCACAGTTCTGGTCATCTTCGATTTATTATAATCGCTTCTAAATACTGCGGTATATAAACACCTGGTTTTAGTTGAAATCGAAAAGCGCTTTGTTGGAATGTCGTAACTTTTGCAGAACAAAACTTGTTTAGTCATATACACTCTTGCAAATCCAATCTTATATTGCACCAACCAAATTGGAATGTGCTTTGATAAGCGTGAATTCAGTCCTCTACTTCAATTGCCTAGATATGATTTTCTAGAGGAGAAACCTGTTTACTTTTGAGTGGTTGAGTCAGCGCATAAACGTATACGATTCTGATAGCCTAGCAAAGTTAAATGACCAGCCTTATAGATTTAAAAGTTTTATTTTCAATAAGATAAATATTAGACTTAGCTAAAAGTACATTTAGTGAATAAGAAAAAAATGGTTATATAAATAAATAATTTTTCATGTTCGTATAAAGATAAGCAGCATTGCGTACAAACAAGTTTAAAATCGTAGACATTCGGTTTAGAAAGAAGATTTGTGATATTTTTCTTTAATGAAAAATTCGTTACTGTATGTGGAAATAAATTTTAGTAAAAAAAATTATACAATATACGATATTTGTTTACGATGAACTCAATTTTAGGCTATTTATTTAATGTCTTCTTTATAAATGCGGTAAATTTAGTGAAAAATATTGGAATTAAGAAAATATCAAAGGATAAAACCATACATGAAACTGACATAAAAGTAACTAATGGTTCCGGAGGAGAGTTTTATTTATTTGCACATAGACATACTAATTAATATAAGCTTGTAATCTTCAGTAAAATAAATTTTACCAGATGCTACTCACAAAATATTCTTGGATAACCTGTGCAAAAAATTAATTGGTTTCATGATGGAAACAAACTTATATTTGATTAAGGACGCAAATCTACAGATAAATTTTCAACGTAGTGTAAAAACAAACGTAGTCAGCAAATCTTATCAATCGCCTGTTCCGGGTGGAAAATGCATCAGACCATAGAAACTTCAGTATTGAACTGTCTAAAACAAAGTTTTCACCTGTAAATACGCACGCGAAATCTCCGCATGAACATTTATCATTCAAGGTGTCATAGTTAGTACACACAGAACTTTAATAAGCATCGACGATTATCATAAGTGCAAACTATTAAGTGCGGTTTTTGGTTGATTTCAACTGCAGCTGATTGAACCAATAAAACGGGTCTTGGATTTACAGCGTAAACTAAAAATGATTGAAACAATCTTTTTAACAATAATTTATTATTCTGCTCAGAACTGTACATTATATATATATATATATATAACATACAATGATGGTTTTTGTATTGTTGAATAGTTCATACCGGCAACATTTCATACAAACTTATAATGTCAGGTTTTGATAATGTATTTGCGCGTTTCCGCTTCTAATGGACGAGCGTTTTAGTGATATTTATGTAGAAAGTCAATTTGGAAAACATTAATGTAGTTAATAAGAACTTTGTTAATAGTGCAATTAATACTTATTTATTTAATAGCATGAAATACTTTTTTACACCAATTTGTGGGCCTTTGACACTTTAAAATGTGCGATGCGTTTAGAATGTGCCACTCGCGTTTGCCAATGTGGTTTATATACTGCTGGTCCACCGGTAAACTTGAAGAAAACTAATAAACAAATGAAGGCCAGAAAAACCACGAAATCACTTCTATTGAACTTGGTTTCTTTATGTTATTGATGGCATTACGTTGAAAAGTGCTTGCTATGAGGTATTATCTGAAATTTTGTCCTGCGTGAATTGTCTGTTTGTTACAGCATATTCTTGTAGTGAAGCATCATTTAAATACCGCTTTCAATAATCGGTTTACCACACGTAATGTCAAACTCAAAGCAAGCACAAAGCTTACAGAGTAAAAAATGTGTAAGCAAGCAAACATTGAATACTTGCGGGTAGTAGTTGCGAAGTTCAAGATAATTCTGGCTATTAGCTTGTGTTGTTGAAAATGTTGTTGCCTTTTATCGTCAATCCCGTAGTGAATTAGCTTAAATGTAATATTCTCTATAAGGAAAGCTGAGCGGCACATGCAGAATGGGACCTTTGGTAAACAAGCTATAATTGTAGTTTTTATTATTGCGGAATTAATATTTTTATTCACAATTACGCATTTTGTAATATTTTGGTTACGGGTTATCTTGATACCACCAATTTACCAGGGCTTTGTCATTTTTATCAGCACTGTTAACACCAATAGACTCTAAATAACAGGCTTTTGACCATTGAGATGGATTCATGTGTGATAAAGGTATAAAAATGAACTTATCCCGTACTCCAGACAGCCGATCATGCATGATTTTCTTGGCTTATTTATTTTCGTTGCGTTTGAAAGATGGTTCTGCATCTTTGATTATCTTTTAACTATTACATTTTTTGTTTATTTCGTTAATTTATTTGTGTTTCAATAATTTTCTCTCAATAAAATTTTTCTATTGTTCACATGATTTCTATTTTAATTATTAAACCAGTCTTGGCGTCTTTAAATCATCTACTTGTTTAGGCGGCTAGCAAACCGGAAAGCTGAATTAGAAGATCTCTAATATGTGGATTGCTACAAGGCGATGTGAGACTTTCTCCCTGTGGACGTTGTGATGCTCTGTTTGATGCAAATTTACTTGTAATACTAGATGCTTCTTCGTCTGTATGCGAGAGTTCTATATCATCCGAGTCTCTATCATGTTTATGATTAACGCTGCATTTATTATCATCAACAAACGATGCTCTGTTGATTGAATTTTTTATTTTTTGTTCATTTTGTGAATGGCATATTTTAAAATGGTTATCCTTCAAACTGATCACCGTATGGGGCTTCTTAGACGTTATCAACATTCCACAACTTGGCTGTGATATTTCTGCTGTATCCAAAGGTTTGTTCAAGTACCGCGTATTAAAGAGGTGCTCTTCAGATGCTTGACGAATATTGGTTAGTGGATTTCTGTCCAGGATCTGAGAACTTCCATTGTTTGTTCGTTGTAGAGAACCTCCTTTATGACTTTCTGCTGTAATTTGTATGTTTTGTAAAAATGAAGTTTGCGTTTCAGTATTATGAACGGACGTTAAATTGTTCACCTCCATAGAGTTAGGCTGCTTACTTATCTGCCGCATCTTTTCTGCAGAGTATTGATCAGTCGAGGAGGTGACAGATTTCTGTCCTTTCGTTTTGCTATGTGTTTGTGTTGTTTGTTGAGTTGTTCTTGGTAATGAGAAATGGTGATTCCGTGCCTGTTTTTCGTAATCTGTTCCCTTGAATCCTGCTGGCCACTTGTGAGTTCCGTTTGGTTTTAAATAAAAAAAGTATATTTGCATTTTAATTTATTTTTTAAAAACTAAAATAGCGTTGGATGGGCCATGCGTACTCGGATTCATCTTCTGTGTATATTATCAGCGTTCGTCCAGACGAATTTAATTGTGCCCAATTCCCGCAAAGTACAAATTATTCATTTAGAGTCAGCCCATGAATCCAACGTTTCCAACCCATCAGAAGCCATTTTAAATGTACCACACATGCTTTATTTTTACTCAATTATATATAGAATTTTGCTCGCATAACGAGCATCGATTTAATAAAACAAATTTACAAATATTAATTAATTTATGTTCAGTTCGGCTCGAAGTCTGCCTTTATCATTGGGCTGACTGATTCATCCTTATACGGGCGCCTCTGCGAGGAATTTCTGTGTACAATAATGTCTGTCCCATATAAGACCCTTTTTTCATTATTTGTCTTAAAGGTGGCTTTTGACACAATAAAATATCGATTTATTGAATTTAATGATGAGGAAGGGGTAAATTTTATTAATATTTTTTTGAAAAATTACATTTTGCATTATAAAAATAATAGTGTAATTTATTTCTCCTTTTGAAATATATGCTTTAAAATTACACGTTTTATGAAATTTAACACTTTCTGTGTTATAACCCAAAAGCTTGGATGCAGCACTGACTGCAATTAGCAACTTCGGCATTTGATTACCGCTTTATGAGTGTCGTTGTTTATTCGTTGGAATGGGCATTCTGTCACTTCAAAACATCGTTCGGTTGGCAGCCTCGCAGTCGTTGCCGCTCTTTATAAATTTAAAAACTTACAGTTACTGATAATTGACAACCAATGAAGAAGCGAGGCTTTGTTTAGATACCCCAGGCGTATTATATTTTGGATAAATTAAGAAGCTAGAAGTGTGCCGATAAGCGACGGCTATGTATGCTTAATTAAATGCTTTCAGTGGTTTATTCACTTACCAGTTCTTCGCTTTGTTTTCTGTAGGTCCACCTAATTTTTACAACTCACTGTGCACAACCTTTTGTTGTGATAATTTAAATATTCGTCTCACCAGATGCCATAGATTGAAATTAGAATATGCGTTTACTTTAGGTAAAAGTAAGTGTAAACTAAGGTGTTTAAAAGCCAAGTTGCATTTAAATTTCCATGATCACCATGAACTCACACCATTAAGTATTATTTTATCTATCCTCTTTTACTAAATATATTTCGTCAATATTAAACCAAAAAAAGAATTTATATATATATATATATATATTTCAACAAGAGGCATGGTTTATATTCCATAATCTCAGATCCGTGGTTGTCCATTGAAAGTTAAGTTGACAGCGATACTAAATGAATTTGATTACTATCGAGAAATTAAAGAATTGTGGAAAACCTATTCCCCTGAAGTCTATTCATGTCTATGTAGCATATACTTTATTTATTATATATAATAAGGTTATAAACTAAAAAATTATCAACTAGACCACTACCATCCTCACGGAACAATCTGCATTAATTGTCATAATTTCCGTTGCTTTGATTTGAACCATAGTTCAAGCAACTTGTCCCCTAAAACAGTGTTGCCGCGCATTTCATACGTTATATATTAGAACTTAGGTTTTTGTCAATCCTCCTTTTTGGTTATTGTAATTGTGTGTCATGTGCTGCGCACTAGTAACAGATTAGTTCAAATAAGACCCAAGGGCTAAACCAAAGTAAAAATGAATGAAATATGTAACCTCATGTGCACATTTGCTTTCTGCTTACTGACGGACCACCATTAGGAGCCGGGACTATGCCCTGTGCCACTATATTTGGTCAAGGAATGTGAGTCCTACACGAATTAATTTGTTACTAGGTACGTAACACCTAATAAGCAATTGCACATATATTATTTTTCTGCAACATTCAGTATATAACTATTCCTTTATGTTGATTTTCTCTGGTATTGAATTTAAACTAAAATTCCAACAATACACTCATATATATATATATATATATATTTATAGGGACATCATTAAGTTATTTATTATACAGAAATAATAACGAATTGCCCTCTTAGTGTGAAACTTTGGTCTTGAAGGCGAATTGCTCTGGCCATCTTATAAAATATTTATGCTATACGAACATTGTATATATATATATATTTTTTTTATCAGGAAGGCAGTATTTATCCTATAGTTTGTAAATATAATTTGTATTTCATTGAAGTATTACAAATAACATTTTTTAGGGAAAAAATCGAGTTTTTATTTTGAATAAACAAGCTATTTATTTTATCTATGGTTCACAGCACAGTTTAATTCTTCCAGTTAAACTTTTCATGGGAATCTATTTGAATTGGCGAATGAGAAAATTCTCATTTTACGTTTTATTTGTATTTATTTGCTGCATTCGTATGACTGCATATAATTATTGACATGTCCTTGTGTGTTGGTGGTCGTCGTAGATAGGAATCATTTTCACTTTATAACTGAAAGTTTGTTTACGAAATTAATTTGCGATTTATTCACAAAAAATGTACTCTCGATTAATAATTTTGTTGTTCCTTAATATATATTTTCATCTTTTAGAATTTCGTCAAATAATTTTATTACAAAACACTAATATTTAGGTAAAACAGCACATAAATGCTACCTCTGAATTCGTGCTATCGTAATCTTCAAACACTCGCTCTTTTTGAACAATTATATCCGGGGCATCGTTCAAGTTTATTGTTTGCTCATGCCAAGTGTAACGTTTTGTATCCACATTAGGAGGTTGTCTAGATGCTGCTGATAGTGAGGAAAATTGGTGCGGCTGCCATTTTGAACAGACTGGCGCAATGTTTCTTTCTGCACGACTTCTGTTGTTCATGATTCCTTCTTAAGATCCGGCATATTTAAATCCACAGGTACACAAATGCATATGTAAAATTATATATATTGTACAATACATCTACAACATACGTTTTCACGAACATAATTCATTAGGAAGTGGGCACGCATAGCACGAACAAATGGAAAAAACGTTCATACTGAGCCCATTTCATCTCACACATTTCATATGTAACAAAATTATATAAAAATATTCATTTATTTTTAAATGTATACGTAATTTCTTTGTGATTCAAGTACTTGTGCGAGTAAGCTTCAGCGAAATTTTGATCAAAATGGAAAATATATTTATAAATTTTATTTATTTAGTCAATCAGTGTGTTTTCTTCTTGCATGAGGATTACTTCTATTATTTTGTACAATTTCTTTTTCATTAATTTATAGGTGATTTATAATCGAGTGTGTATTTGACTAACTGCACTATTTTAATCTCATTAAAGACTCAAATTTATTGAAATAACGAACGGTAATCTACTTTTTCGTGCATTAACTTCTGCCCATTCTCGTGATTTAGCTATAAAATATTTCGAAATTTATTACTTTCTTTTTCTTTAAGACACTTGTTATGATTATTTATATTTGCAACTTACGGTGAACACCATTTTTTACCAGTTTCATAATATAATGTGTTCAAATTTATTTTTTAAGTTTGTTATGAGGAGCATAATTATAATTATACGATTTCCTTCACCGTATTCAGTTATTAGTTCTGATAATATGCAAAAACTTTTGGAGGTTGAAATACGTAAATTTTATCATTTATATAATTATAAACGTTAATGCATCCATATGATATGTTGATGTTTCACTGTCATATAAACTTACAATTTTTAACAAAGAAAACAGGAAACATGTGAACGAGAAACAAGTAAACGCAAAGTGGATTCACTATGGAATAAAATGTGTACTTAACTAACAAACACAGAAATCAGGTGTTTATATCAAGTCCGCAACCTTGATTATAATAATTGTTATCACCACCCGCGCAACCAATGTTCGTTTAAACACGGAAGTAGCAAAAAGAATTTCACGCCAACCTTAAACTAGGTTAAGTACCAAGCAAGATATTATGCAATGCAAATTCATTGTGGTTTTTAGTTTACAGCAATATAACAATACCTTATCTCGCAGTAAAATGTGAATACGGAAATGTTCACTCGACAATAATTCTGCCATTTAATTGCCACTGAAAAGGATTCGATGCCAGATTACGCAAGATTTCCAACCAAGACCATTGACTAGCTTGTGGGCCCAATCTACAAAGATGAACAGATCCCATACTAACAAACCTTTAATTAAACAATAATTGATTGCGCGGATGGTTGTAACATTTCTTTAATTCAAGCTTGCGAGCTTGAACTAAACACCAATCCCATTGTATTTAACCAGTCGTCGAACAGCATAGCTAAATTACCGCCAGTGGCACGCACTGACGCTGTCCGACCTCCCATGATCATCATCAGAGTACGACGGCAAACTGACTATCGAGGATCAAACCGCAATACATATATATGGAAAGCAAAATTAGATATACGGCTCTCACCTCTAGTAGCCTCGCATACATTGTACTTGACTGGAAATTTCGGCTGCACAATTTCTGTGCAGTTACAAACATTAACTGTTTTTCAGCTTTCACAACACACATATATATAAGAAATACAGTTAAACAATAATTGATTGCGCAGATGGTGGTAACAATTCTTTAATTCATGCTTGCGAGCTTGAGGTAAACACCAATCCCATTGTATTTAAGCAGTCGTCGAACAAAACAAAACTACTGCCATTGGCACGCACTGACGCGTTTCGACCTCCCATGATCATCATCAGAGTACAACGGCAAACTGACTAGCGAGGATCAAACCGCATTACATATATATGGCAAGTAAAATTAAATATGCGGCTCTCACGTGCAATGTATGCGAGACTACTAGAGGTGAGAGCTGCATATCTAATTTTGATTTCCATATATATGTAATGCGGTTTGATCCTCGATAGTCAGTTTGCCGTCGTACACTGATGATGATCATGGGAGGTCGGAATGCGTCAGTGTGTGCCACTGGCGGTAATTTTGTGTTGTTCGACGACTGGCTAAATACAATGTGGTTGGTGCTTACCTCAAGCTCGCAAACTTGAATTAAAGAAACCTTTAATTAGCTTCCTTCGTTTGTCTTTAAATCGCCAAAATTGGTTCCTTGTCTGATCTTCACCAATCTAGCGCTGTGATCAAGCCAAACAAGAGCGAACCTGCGCAATATATGGAGACTTTTGGGTGGTCAAACGAATAAAAGTTACATTTTCAGCCAAATTTACACTTACAGAGTTCGGAATTATTAATGGGTTTAATTAAATTAATCCTCGTTAATCAGTTTACCGTCGAGATCTAATGATGATCATGGAAAATTGAAACTCGTCAGTATGTATGAATCTCGGTGGTTCTGCTATGTTTTGAGGCTGATGAGATACAAAGGGATTGGTATTTATATCATACTTGATTTAAAGTATTGCTATCACTCACGCAATCAATGATTGTTAAATTTTATACTTTATATATATGTGGCGAAAGCTGCATAAAGTTAGTGTCCGTGACCGTATGGAAATTGTGTAACCAATATTTCCAGAGGTTGAAGCCGCATATCTGAGTTTTCATAACTTACAGATGCATTGCGGTTTGATCCTAGCTAGTCAATTTACCGTCGAGTTCTGATGATTATTATGGAAGTTCTAAAATTGTCAGTACGTGTGACTGGCGGTAGGTTTTGATATGTTATGCGACTGGATACTTTCCATGAGATTTGTATTTATCTCATGCTCGCTTGTTTCATTTAAATTACCGCTAATCATTTTTGTTACATATTTAGGTAGTGCTTTAAAAGTTACGTTGATCAAATTTTATTATGCGCTTGAGAAGAGCTAGGGAGATTCAATGAAAGTTCAAATGCACTGCATATAATAGTTTGAGGATAAAAGGAGTTAGCCTCATTTCACCATAAGTGGCAATAGTTGCACAAATCCGCTTGAACATTTTCGGTTTCAAAACGAATTTTCTGTCAAAATATCCGAGTTAGTTATACTGTTATCGAGACATGTAAATCTGTTAGTTATGCCAGAATCCTAATCTTGATGCCCAAGAGTTATTAAGAATTTTAATTTTTCCTTTAGGAGTGTTGTTTAGGCTGAAGATAGTTGGTTCATTAAAGTTAACTCCGTTGTAGTTCACTAAAAAAATTTTAATGGGGACTATTCATAATAGTGCATATTTCATCTATTATTGCATTTTTATGTATTAACACACGTAAGACGTCATGTGTAGAGGAATAAGAGCCAATATGATGACGTGACAGTTTATTTAATATGTAAAACTGAATAGGCGTTTATTTACATAAAGCGTGTATATTTAGCAGAAAAATATAAAAGAAAACTAATCACATCATTGTTCTACGATGATAAACAGCTCTGTGATGTGCTTATTTTAGCTATTCCCTGCTTTGATCTCTACCTTTGTCTATGTAATTCTCTGATGGTCATTTATGCCTAAAAGGAAACGACCGACAGTTCTTACTCAAAGAATTGGCACCCCAACATTTATCCTCCCAAGATAAATTTGCTACATTGATCAAGTGCTATGGTTCGGGACTCGTCGAAAACACCCACAAAAGAGGATTTGCATTCGATTTGAACCTCCGTCAGACACAGACCATCACTTGCAGCCTTTAGTGTTGCAGGTTTCGCCTTGCCTACCATGACGTAATATCCGGAAAGTTGACTATCGGGCGTTTCCTTACTGTTGGTCGACGCGCTTGGCCTCAGTTGTTCTAAGACTCCTGGATATCTTGTTGTTCAGTGCATCTCAGTAATTGAGGAAACTGATTCACTAGGCAGTCGAATCTGTAATATGTACACCATCGTTGTTAAAGCGAAGCGTGCAGCTGTTACTTGTGTTTATAATATAGACAACTCGACTAAGTTAAATTTTGCTTGTCAGAAACCAGGTGCCTCAGTGCTCAAACATCAATTAAAATTACATTAAATCAACTTGGTGTGTTTAAAATAAGCACCAATTCCATTGTATCTAACCATTCGCACAACATAGTAAAACTAGCGGCAGCCGCACGTGCGACAGGTTTTATATAATAAGATTATTGTTCATATCAAACACACAAACTTGATTTTTTAAAATTGTTATCACCACCTGCGCAATAAATGTTTGTTAAATTGTATAACCATGCTTATTCTTCATTCTAAAGCACGCTTGCTAAGCCGTTGCGTTAGTCTGGAACGACATGGAACAATTTCGGAAGGATTAAATATGAGATTGTTGCACTACTTGAAATTTTTAAACTCAAACCGCGCATCCTCTTTGGTAATAACAAATTCGGGGTACACTAAATGGACTAAGCCAGTGTTCCTCGAACCACTCTGTATTTTTATCGGTTGTGGCTTGCTTCAGGTTTACCAGCTCGACACCTCTGGTAAATTTATTGACAGTTTGGAGTACATACAAAGCTTCCTTATGCACTACAGGTAGCGAGTATACACAATTGCATTTACCCTCTCCTCAGGTATACAACTATGACATATTGTTGCAATGCTTTGCTGAAGCGCCCTGTGCTTGGATGTCCCAGCATTTCATTCTAAATCATGATCAGTTCTGTTAAAAAGTGCCCGTAATAAACTATGTTTCCATCTGCCATTTTTTCGCAAATAAAGTTCATTTTGATAAATCACAACTATATATTGCTCTGCACCGATTTACCGTTTTGCAGCTAAATCCCTATTACTTCAAATGTGGCATTGATACCTGACTCAGAGCGACGGCTACAGCCTTATCAAAATATGGGAGTTGGTGGATCGTTAAACCAAATTTTCAAATCCTTGGATAGCTCGGTGAATTCGTTAACCTTTCATGCGGAATTGCACCAATCCACCAATTATTTAAAAATGGAAAATGAGTCTATCTGGCAATCAACGATGTAATTTGTAAACTTGCATAGGGCCCATTGTAATGTTAGCAGTTCCTTTACGTTAAGGGATCAGTATTGCTCGATGTTCGTGAGGGCGCTGCTTAATAACGATCGAGTGTCTACATCTAAGATGTTCGTTACTATCGGCGTACAAAAACTGAGCAAGTCAGAACATCGTTACCGCTTCATTTTTGATTGTATTGAAGAAATGAAGTTTGAGCATTAAGCGTCCGCTAAAAGGGTACTTTGGCATTCATTTACTTATAAAAGGATTGTAAATAACTCTCCCGATAGTGAGATAGTATCCATAGAAATAAATCATGCCAAATATAAGCGCTATCGCTTTCAATTTTTTGGAACCAAGTGATTTAATGGCAAAAATGATCTGCTGAAATAATGTGAATAATATACCTTATTTGTCGGTCTATATACACATTATCATGGGTAACACGTAGGCGTGAAATTACGGCCTCGGACTGAATAGTTTTCACACCAGCCCGCGTTTGCTTTCTGTAGTGCTCATATCCTCAAGTTGTCAACATACACCGACGTGCTAGTTAAGTCAATTATTGTTGAATTTATAGGTCTTTAAAACCATGCAGGTTCAAATTTTGAGTCTAAACGAATCCGAGTAAACTGGGATATGCCTCGGGCTAACTATATCGTCATTTTACAGCGGTCTTCTGGCTGAATGTCAATTTAACATAAGCCTTGTCTTTAATAATCGCGATAAACTAATTTCCGTCCGCTAGTTGCAAGAAGACACTGCACATGACATGCACGAGATATTTGTCGGATCTCATTATAGCGCTAATTTGATGAAAATTGGACTTTGGTTCATGCGAATTTTCCTTTTTCATCATGTAAAACTCTGAAATCAAAACAGGGATGAGGATGTTTTTACTATGCAGACATCTATCGTGTCACATGATTAGTAGCGGTGATTTTTTAGGTGAAACGATCTATACTATTGATAATTTATAACCGCCCTTATTACCTGACCCTTATGTTGTACAACAATGTATTTGTATCCACTGTTTTCATTTTTACTCCGTATATGTCCGCTTCCTGTTTCGGAAGCCTTTTTCAACGGAAAGCAAATCCCACAAATAATTTGGCAATTATTAAGTCAAGTTGACTTAACTCTCGTCACGGTTTGACACACACGACTGTGGAGCCTGGACGATATAAACCAAACGCATGGTTTAAATATTCGGCGAGTCCACAACTCATGGAAAGGTTATGTAGCAAGACCGATAATGTTTGACAACAATATGCATTTATTTGTTCAATTGTCTGCTTTAATGTAAGAATTGATATATAAATTCTTTGCCAATGGAATTCAGTTTGTTCTTTTTAAATTTCTGATTATCGAAATTTTGAGGATGGAGAAATAAAATATAACCATAAATTCAAGATGTGATTGGAATTACGCTTAATCAACAAAGTGCAACGGCCATAGACCATTTTCATGTGACGTCTCGAGTTCGGTTTATCTACGCAGTACCACTTAATGTTAAATAGGTAGTGACGAAATGGGCAAGCGTGCTAGACACGAAGGGAAAGTTTAGAAGGTTGAAGGACACTTTGGTCACTGATACCTGGGCAGATAGTGCTCGCTTGCCTCGGCCTTCAGATTACTTAAGAGAAGAAAAGTATGGATACAAATTATTTAAACATTTTTTATTTTCATGGTTATATGGTGCGAAGCATCGGTTATTAGAGGCTTTCGTATAGCGTTTGGTGGCGATGTTGAGGAAAATGAATAAGACTACCAAAGAATATGGTAGCCTACAATGCCACATACTGATGCATTTTCATTGTTCATAGGTATCTCACCTTTGCGCATACTATGTTAGAAACAATTGGTTTTAAATTTTCATAATCGGAATTATTTTGTTGGACAGAAGATTATCGGAGTTTTCTAACATCTGTTAGTAGCTTATACTTTATAAACTTCTTGATAAATTGAGCGTTAATCTACATATTATGACTACGCCGTCTGGTTATTCAGAAGTGTCCCGAAGACAAACGCAACATACATGATCAACTACTAAATGGCAGTTGAGTTCGCAGTAACTCGTAAATTATAGAATGCAACGTGAAGCAATGCCTTTCACTACGCTTTAAGAAATATATACTCAAGTGTGTGCTAAGATTTAGATTTATAAAGAATTAAGCAGGCAGTTTAAATTTCGCCTCACTGAAGCGAACAGCTCGATCCCCAATCTTACCAAAAGAATAGAATATATCTGGAGGTCTCTCTCTTTTTAGTAGGGAGTAATGGGCATTCTCGTAATTGATTGCGCTACACCAAGCTTAAATTGGTGGATAGCTTGTAAATACGAAATGTGTGTGTGAGTGTGTGTGTGTGTGTGTTACCGTTAGTACGCCTTTTTTCAAATGATTGATATTTATCCGGATAACAAATGAACTAACCTGGAGCTAGGTACGCCATATATTCTCAATCAGAGAGGAATTTTATTTCTTTTCAACAGTAAACATATTTATGCTATGACTAACCAATTTTAGCCTCTACTGACTTTGCTGGATATAATGATCGTGTTGCTGCAGACTGATCAATTCCCCAGTTAGTCATTGCTCGATTCACCCAATTTAATTTAATCTCTTCTTCTTCTTCATTCTCTTCGTTTGAGTTATTGGACCAAGGCTGTGCCAACGTCGGTCTTACAGAACAGTTTAAGCTCTGTGCACGCGGAGCCGGATAATCTAGATTTCGGCTATCTATAAAAATGAAATAAGAATACTTTTGGTGTGAATAAACAAATTTACATCTCGATAATTAAAAATGGTAATTAAATCAAGGTCGCAATTTTGATATAAACATCTGTCCCATTATGTACATACGTTTTTTAGAAGAATCTAAGTATTGTATAGGGTAGAAAAGGCAATTTATCTAGTAGATCGATTTCATCGTTATTGGGAACTCATCCCCTACTGTCCAGAATTTGCCAAGGACAGGGCTCGAACCTGGGGAAATTCTGGACAGCACCTGATAAGTTTCCAATAAGGACGAAACCGGTCTACTAAATGAATTGCCTTTTCTACACTATACAATGCTTAGTCTGTACTACCAAATGTCTGTGCATAATGAGGCAGGTGTTTATATCAAGATTGTAACCTTGATTTACTTATTTGTTATTATTGCCCTCGCAAACAATGTTTATTTAATTATAATTAAAACTGATTTCATGACAGTGGTCGACTGCCTATTTTAATTATTAATGTTAAAAGAGTTGAAATATTTACAGCTTTTATAAATTTATCATATACTTTAACACTAGATTAGACATATTCATAGGATATATAACCATAGAAATTTAATTGTTAGAGTGTAAATAATCTAACGGAAATAAACTCTTGCCTGGTATTCTAGATAACTCGTTGTTGACAATATTTTCTTCTTTTTTACTTGTGACACCATGCTCTGAATTCTTTTGTGGAATCTTATCCTTTGATTTTGAGTTCGCATGCATTAACTTGATTCTCTGTTGTAAAAGATTTATCTAAAATCAGAAAAAAACATTTTATTTGGTTGCAGAAAGGCAGCGTGATTTTAGAACTTCAGTTGTCAAGTTTAAATTCGTTCATTATCTGAATTATATCAATAATTATTTAATAGTAATTTTTTATGAATTTCAAATCATTGTTTAAATCTGTTTTTCATGCTAGATCTGAATTTCAACTTGTTTCCTAACATTTCTTAGGAAACGCTAGAAATAATTCACTAAAGCATAATGACAGTATTTTATTTTTTTTCAATGTTTTCTTTATTTTATAGACATAACTAATTTGTTATTCTTTAACACAACTCGTTTATCATTAATTTGGATTATTGAACATATGCGCAATGGCTAATATTTCGACATTTGTTTCTAGCTTATGTACCAGTATTGTGAGTTAAATCAGAATTTTGTGTTGTAAAGTGTGTAATATGATTAATTAAAAATATATTTGGCAATAATCTTAAAATTTTTAACGGATTTTGCTATTTTGGCTATGAACTAAGTTAAATTAAGGTCATCCGAGTGTTTGTCTCTTGCATTTACAAACACAATGCTAGTAACTACTGTTCAAATCACGTTTGCGCGCTCCACCTAAACGCCAATCCCTTTACTTTTACTTTACTTTCAGTGGCATGAAATAGCAAAACTACCGACAGTCGCGCGAACTGACGTGTTCTGACACGCCATGGCCATCACCAGAACACGAGAGAATTTAACCATTTTATTGGAGCGTCGCCTGCACAATTTCCTAGCATTCACTAGCAGAACTACATAAAAACTTTTGTCATATATATATAGGCTATACGATTAAACAATCATTGATTTCGTGTAAGGTGACAGCAATTTTTTAAATCTAGTTTGCGAAAATGAAATAAGCATTAATTCCATATTTTAAACTAATTGAGAGTGATTAAATAACATGTTTAAATAAACCAAAAAATACCTCGTTTTGGCACTGTTCCTATAGAGCTATGGTCTTTATCTCACAATTTATGACTATTTCAAAAGCAACTACCTGTAGGAAATTATTTTAAAAGAGACCCCATTATGACCTAGTAGCAGACGTCAGCAGGAATAAACAGAGTAATAGGTGTACTGAGCCTGCCTTGTCAATAAATTTTGAATATAAATGGTTTAAATTTGTCTAACTGTGCGGTCTTAAGCGAAGAATAACACAGAGCTTGCCTGAAATAAAAGAAGATCAGTACTTTGTTCAGCCTAGTGTCAAGTTCCATTCAGATTAATCTTTGATCACAGTCAATAATGGAATTTTAAAACTATTTAGTAACTTAGAATAAAATTTACTACGTATTTTATCCCCTAAATGGCACAGAGAAGAGTAATGAATTACTGCGCACGTGGGGACAACTACTATATTTGTACTCTAAAATTTCGAATAGGCTTCTGTTTAATTCGTCGAAGCTATTTGATTAGGTGTTATAAAACCATTAATTTTCTTTCTTTTTTAATGATAAGATAATTTAAATCACAATAAGGCAGATTATAACAAGATAATAAATTTTTAAATATCAACAAATTTGGCAGAAACTATTCTACGGTCACACCATAAGTACTAATTATTAACAAAGATTACCTGAGCACGAAGCTCCCTTATAGTTCCTTCTAGATGCTGTTGAACTTCGAACTGAACGCAACATGGATAGCAATGTTCTACATCTGCACAATCACCTGGTAAATCAGACATTCCATTTGCGTTCAAACATTGATTTAGTTCTTTATCCTCGGTTTCGAGCAACCTTCTTCGATCCAAAGTCTTTCTTGTTCCCCTTATCGAAGTTGTTTCGCCTCTGGTTTTAAGTACTGGCTGAGTTGTGTTTAGAAGCTTTCGCTTACGTTGTATCATTGGCCTAGGCGTTATGTCCAAGCTGGGAAGCTTCTCCAGCATAGACAGTATTTTCTGCGAATATTCTCTGTGCTTTTTCATCGATGACCATTTATGAGCATGTCCTAAGACTAAATCCGAGGAGGAGCATTGATCCTATTTGAATTGGGTTTTAGTTTCCATTGTTTATTTATTTAAAATTTAAGTGACAAATGTAATAAAGTTACATTTAATGGGTAGAATAACTACCTATACAAATTTAAAAAAAACATATTTTGCTTTCTTTAGTTTTTCATGATGCTACGAAAAATCGTGTAGGCAAGTCGAAAGATCTGTTATGAATTGATTCAAAGTATAGTGTTTTTGGACGTAGTTCCATCATATCCTGATGAGTATTCCGTAAGCAGAAGACACGAGCGTTAGCGGGATGAAGCCTTTCGTTCATGCTGATATTGACCTATTCTCCTGTCTTTTGTACACAAACTGGTTACTAAGTAAGGCATGTCATATCCAAACTGTATTTTTGTTTACTTTTATTTCACACATGGTGGTCGACCTATTAACGGTATGATTACGGTCTTGAAATAATTTAAAGTTTGGTGTAAGAAGAATATAATGCTTACACGCTCTCAGGTTGTCTTTTCTAACAACTTATATATTCTAATACATCAGAAATTTATCAAAGCGGCTTATATTTTCACGTTTATAACGTCATTACAAAAACCAACTTTGTAAGTTGTCCGCATTCTATGCCACACGTAAGGTCTTAAATTCGAAGGAAGACTTTTGGTTGACAAAACAATAACTAACTTTGTATGTTCGACGTTGAAAAAAGTGACAATTAGCAGTCTGTGTTGCAATCAGTTATACCATAACATAAGATAAACCTGGAGAGAAATTATTTTTTGAGGAAAACAACAGAGAAAATTTCGCAGACGTTCTTGATGCATTTAATTTCGCTTTATTTGTTGCAGGAAAGGTTTTTTGTCAATACGATATATTTCGAGCTTTATGGAAATTAACGATTGTGGGTGCCAAGAAGTGTAAGAGTAAATAATGTTTTGTTGAGAGTATGATTTTTGTTAAAGACATGTAATCGGCTAGCCATAGTTAGTGAATTGGCTTTCAAGATTGGTTTGCCAGGATCTACTTTTGTATTGTTTCCATTCTACATCTGAAAAAGAATATTCTCCCTAATATTATGTAAGTGCAATCGCTGGTCGAAATCGTTTCTATCGTTTTCATCGTTTCTAAAGAGATATGTTTAAATAACTCTGCTTAGACGATGAAATATGGTATTGAGTTGACAGATGAAAGCCCTATGTAGGAATAATATCAGACAAGTGATTCCAGTCGTTTGAATTAGCTTTTCAAGAATTTCACAATGAGTTATTCAAGTAAAGTATCTCTACGCCATACGCATTTTAGCGAAGAATAACCTAAACGAGAAAAAGCCTCCAAGTAAAAATTGCACCATGAGTTTTAAAGCGGTAGTGATCTTGACGAAGAACTTCACTTTAATATTTTTTTACGATGGAGAAGAACGACATGCGAGGAGTTTTCGCATTTTTAGGTAACTCATGTTCTCGATCCGCCATTTACAGGCTTTACATGTTTGAACACTAAAGAGTCTCCCATCATTAATAATATAACTCCGTTTAAGTTTCGGATTACGTTTCATTTAATCTCAAAAAGAGCAATAAAACTGTTAAAGCCAAAACGCAGTCTTATCCCACACTGACCACCATTTATAGACTCATCTAGTCTGATGATCAAAGAGTAATAGATAACCGTACGAACAGTTGCAGTACAATGTATGCATTAGGCATGACTTGCCTTGTAACAGGTTAGTTTATATAGGAACAATGGATATGCCGTAGGAAATATGAATTACAGACTTATCTCATTAACGCATGCGTGTAATGATTGCTATTAGTAAACATCGGAAACACATCATGAACAAGCTTTATGTTAGACTAAGTATTGTGAAACAGTTGAGCTGTAAAGTTTCCTTCGATTTAATGAGAATTGGTTGCGCGTTCGTTGATAAGAATTATTTGAATCAAATTTGTGATCTTGATAAAAACTCCAGTCCTATTATACACATATATTTGTCTGTATAGACAAATCATTGTACAATGTAGAAAAGAAGATTCATTCAACAGACCGGTTTCGTCCTAATTGGGAACCCTTCACATACTGTTCAGAATAGCCGCGGACAAGGCTCGAACTTGGGCACGCCTGTTTCGGAATCCGTTGCTCTATATTCTGAGTCATTCTATAATGTGAGGTTGCGGGGGTTAGTTTTAACGTTAGGTCTCAAGAAACGTCATATAGGATCCACCTAAACGAGAAGCTAACCAAAAACCTTAGTTAGTATATAACCGAAAATTGTGTGTAGCGTGCGGCAGGATGGCTCTGTGGTAAGAGCAACTGATTTCGAACCAGACGTGCTCAAATTGGAGCCCTGTCCTTGCTAAATTCTGGACAGCACGTGAAGAGTTCCCAATAAAGATGAAGCCGGTCCATTGTATAAATTGACATTTAAAAAATATAAAATACTTAGTTTATACTGACAAATTTATGTATATAATGGGATTGGTGTTTGAATCAAGACAGCAACCTTGATTTAAACAATTTACTTTAAATATGGTTCGTAAAAAATATTAGCTTCAACTTCAAATATATTTTCATACATTAAGTAAAATCTAATTATAGAAAAATAATTAAAGCATACGCCTTAAAGCAACCAATAAATAAAGCAAAAAACTACGATATAGTATATTAATTCCGCGATAATGGAACTCGACTAAATAGAACCGAAGGTTTTAATAACAATAGTTTATATCACATGATACTTAAGTAAAATTCACATGCATTGTCCACAATCATTGCAAAATATAATATTGATACCGTTTTGATGCGCAGAACTCATATTACAGGCATATTTATCTATATATATTTTTATAATTTCCATTACTTTTTAAAGAAAAGTAAAATTATTGAATGGTCGAGGGTGTGTTTATTGTGGATAAGGGCCAAATTTATTTATAGATTTCAAACTAAAAGTTGTCATTTATATCCTTCTTGGGTTTCATTCGATTCACTGAATTATAACTAAACGGATTTTCAGTTATTCTCGTCTCTATTTGCTGTCGTACGATCGCCTGTTGTTTTTTTGCGTATGAATGTGTCTTTATGTGAATGTCTACGCATGTGTGTCCGTGTAAGTGTCGTTATTTCTGCATAAAAGAATGTTGTTACTGATCTGTATATTATTTTATCCATGGTTTGAGCATTGAGCAGGTTATACGATTAAACAACTAATGATTGCGCGGGTGGTGGTAAAAACTATTTAAATCAAGTTTGCGAGCTTTTATGTTGTCTATCGTGTCGCAATATTCTTGAGTTGCATTGGTAGTGCTGTTAAGAACACAAGGTGGGAATATTTATGTGGTAATCGCCCTAATTGTTGTGCAAATTATGCCACTATAAAGGATAATATTTGTGCCGCTTGCGTAAATGTTTCTTCTACAGTTTGTTTCCAGATTGCGGTAAATAACTACATGTAAAACTTAAAATCAGAAGCCCTCTCATTCGTTTAAAAATATATTAATTGTCTCATTAACTCATTAAGTGGAAAGCAAGAATATATGTAAATAGAAAATTGTAAATTCCGTTCCCAATAAGGACGAAACCGGTCTACTGGATCAATTGCCTTTTCTGCACTATACAATTCTTAGTTTATACTGACATATGTAAATAACTAATGGGTCAGGTGTTTATATCAAGACCGCAACCTTGATTATAATAATTGTTATCACCACCCACGCAACCAATGTTCGTTTAATTATATAAATGTTCATTTCAATACCATTTCCCCATGTAATGTGGTGTCTGTTCAGTAATGACAGATTGGGCATGGGTAGTTGGAACTTTGGGTCTAAATGGATGCCATATGAGCTCCACCTAAAGGAAAAATTGACTAACCAAGTTACATTAGTTAGTATATAACTGAAAATTGTGTGTAGTGTAGTGTGCGGCAGGATAGCTC